>CABFPE010000180.1:143513-176897 GCA_900660155.1 Hofstenia miamia | reverse complement strand
AATTGAACATTGAAAAAGGAACTGCGGAAAAAAACTTTTTCTAATCACCAGGAAGTAGAAACGGAAGCATTGCGCTACCTGCATATCATCTCTGAAGATAGTTTTCATTGAGAGCTACATAAACTTATACGTCATTGTGAACGAGTCATTACAAAGAATAGACATTATATTCCGGATTAAAGTATCTGCTTACGTGATTTTGTTAAATATTTTGTTAAAAATAGCTGTTTGAATATTATTTTTCTACCACAGTGTTATTTCAAAATTTCCAAACATTAATTTGCACAGTTTCTTTCTTACAGAGATAGAGAGGAGAAAATACTCCATCTGCAGGTCTGAGGTACCCCAATACCTCACCCCAATAAGGGTTAAGGTAATTACATAAGGTAATTACAATCAATTAAATTAACATAAGTTTAAATTTGGCCTAATTACCGGCTTCATTGACTGAAGGATGTCTATTAATAAATGTCTTTTTATATATTTTCTCTCAATAATTTTTGAAAACAAATAGTTTCCAGTAAACTTTCCACGAAAAGTCACTTTCAATGTAATTTCAGTTTGCTTAGCCACTTGAACGCTTGTGATGTATCACAAGCTCTTCATTAGCATCAAGTAAACATAGGAAACAATACGAAAGCCATTTACAACCCGCTTTCGAAAAAAAAATCTCAAATTACTGCGCGTTTTTTCTAAATTGAAATTTAAAAAATAATTATGTTCTTTCTGAATGATGTTTGCCGCATTTAGGAAAATCGAACAAACATAGATATACAGGAATATCACCAAATGAAAAAAAACAAATGAAAGGCATCTGCAATATCTTTTACGACTTTTTCTGTGAATACTACACATCAACGAATTATATTTGAAAATGTTCAATAAACAATAACGGGATTCACACACGATTTAGTTAAGACAACAACTCATTGGATTATGTTGAAACATGACGCAATTAATTTGAAAAGCCAACGTCAAGTTTTGCTATTACGAATGTTTTTAACGATTGAATATTATACAAATTATATTTCAGCAAAATTCAATTCATGAAAAGTTGAAAAAAATACATTAGTAAATACCAGAGGTGCCGTTTATGGAATGGCCATATACAGCAAGGCGAACTTTTTTAGCCATCCATAACGGCCATATTTTGAATTTCGTCCATACATTATGACCATAATGGTCATTATGTAAACTATGGTGAATGATGATGAAATTTATGTATAATACACGTGGTAATAGCAATTTAATAAAGTGATTCATAATATTTAGCAAAATAAATACCAATTACAAGCTGCAAATAAAAGACAACTATTTTTGAGTAATATGATTTGTATTGATATCACAAGGTACAAGCAATTCACTAGGCCGCAGAGCATTTTAACACATTCAGGAACAAACTTTAAAATAAGCAAATTATTTTTGTTTGTTTTTTAATACAACACGCTTTGTTAGGCGTAGAGTTTAAAATGGGAACAACTTAATCATCAGTATTTGTTTACAATCCACCACAACAAATGCGAAACAATCTCCTGGAGCTGCTTACTAAACGTTTGTAAAACTTTTAAAAGTTGTTCTTATCAAATCAATATGTAAAATAAATATTTACTCATTCAATTATTTTTAATATAAGATGTGTCACAAAATTTCACAATTTTCTTGAAGCTAAATATAAATTCTGTACATCTAACAATAAATTTATGGATTTTCATTATGACCATATTTTTATGTTTGCCATCCATAATGGCCATAAATTTTTTAAGATGTGTCACAAAATTTCACAATTTTCTTGAAGCTAAATATAAATTCTGTACATCTAACAATAAATTTATGGATTTTCATTATGACCATATTTTTATGTTTGCCATCCATAATGGCCATAAATTTTTTCTACCATACCATTATGGTATGCATAATATGTTACATACCATAATCGGCACATCTGAATACTTTAAGTAAAGTTCCTGATTTAGAAACATTAAATAGGAAATCGATATCATAGGTATATTACATTTATTTTCACGAAATTTAAAGCCGAACCTCTGTAATGTCCACTAAGTAATAAACAGAGAATAATTTGGTTTTGTCAGCGATTCCATACAAAGTTTCATCCATCTTCATGCACGCTGGATCCCAATCATGACCGAATCTCACCACAACAAGTCGCTCTTCCTCGGCTAGAATGGCTTGGTCTACTTGCCAACCGTTATGAAGATGTGGGAGCATATAAGACATGACTACGAAGACTAAAACAACACCAACTATCATTACTCTCCGATTTCATACCCCTAGATAACATTTTTAGAAATACCAAATTTGCAACTCTCAACAATAAAAAAAATTGTGCTTAACTGATATCTTAAACAATGCCTCTATACAAAAAATTATATTATAAATCTTTCGCTTCGCTTAACACAGGTCAGTGCGACTCGTGACAGAAAGCAGTTAAATTTTTTGGGTTAATCGATTTAAAATATTTTGTTATCCTATTGTCACCAAGGATTCATTATTCTTTAGAGAAGCATCTAGATCTAGAGACTCCAGGCTAGAGTGATTGCAACCGAATAGCACATTAAAAGAGTGAATGATACAATATTTTGCTTATGAGACAATTTTAAAAAAATATCATTTAAAAAGGACAAATTGATAACTTGATTACACAATATGGTGAATTTTCACGTCTAAATTTTACATAAATATTTCCACCATTAGTGTACAGTATAAATTTCGGACACCATAAAAAATTTTAACAATTAAAAGTAAACTGCATAAATTTAGGGAAGCATGAAATAGTTGCTATCAGTAATTTGTAGAATATCCATAGTTCTTTATAATAGTCGTAGATTTTAATAACTTTTTTGCCAGGAATTACGTGAAATTCAACTTGCAAAAAACTCACAAATTGTTGAAATCTTGCTGGAAAATCCCAGATTTATCTATGTATGCAATGGCATTCTTGATTTATATATAAGTATTGTCTGCTGAAAACAAACTCTTCGTGGAGGGTTGATCGGTCCTGAAAGTTCACACAAGAACCTTAGACGAGAAGATGGCTAATTATTATGATAAGCAACCATTTCAATCAAGAATTTACCTCTTTGCACTACATTAAATTGCATTACAAAACGTGATTAACATGAAATCACCTATCACAGCAGGGAAGTAATCGTAAATACTACTGCAATATACGAGTTCTTGAAATTTCTGGGATAGTAACAATGGGCATAGCCGATTACTAATATTACTATATTGAGCATGAATAAATAACAAATATACATACATGAGAAGTGTATGCACAACATATAAAATTAAAACAATAACGTTTAATACTACCAATTTGAGTTTATATACAATCTCATAGAAATTCTTGCTAAGCCCTCGTCGAATTTTGAAATAAATCCATACATTCTCGATAAGCCTGAATTTAATGATAGACGTAAATTTAATTACTAAATCTATTACTATACAAATCGAATAACAAAAAAATTACATCAAGTCTCCCATTTCTTTCATAAATTGTTCGTAAATTTCATCTTTGCTGGCATATGCAGCCTGCCTAAGATTTTGAGTTTTGAAAGAGTCTGAAATGTTGGATTTTTCAATATTTGCGATTGCAGCTGCGGAAACTACTTCATTAATTGATCTTACTTTGTGCCCATGTTGATCTCGTTTAACTTTTAGAGCAGTTGGAATAAACTTTGTGGCGGCTGCTTTCATGGCATTATTGATGCGAGGTTTAGCTGCAGCTTTATAAATAGGTGTTTGTGAGATAACTTCTTCACTGCGTTCTATTAGATTGGGCGGAGCACTAAATACACTAGTATGAATAGCACCTGGTACTGGTCTGCCAGGGGTTGCCTGTGGAAACCGCATTATGATAGGAGCAGGTTGTCGAGGTTGCTGAGGAGGCATTGGAATTTTAGGCACCTGTGGCGGTGGAATTGAAATAGGTATTTCATTTGCTGCAACCTCTGCACGAGACATTGCAAATCCGACAGTCTTTTTACGGCTTTTGTCGTGATATTTCAAAATATTAGCTCTTTTCTCTTCCAAAGTAATAGGTTTTTTGTTACTAGGGAATCCAGGTGGCGGGCCCGGCGGCTTGGCCACTCCTTTTCTCTCAACTAATATGCCTCGTGGTAAGCCAGGAATCATTGTACTACTAGAAGGCGGCAAAGGAATTTCATCCAATGACACAGTTTGTGCCTGTCTAACTGCTTCGTAATGAGCAATTTGTTCTGAACGTGATTTTTCATATTCGGTTACAAAATTTCTAATCTCTTCATATCGGCCAGGATCTTCTTTTTTGAGTAAACGCAACACTCTTTCAATAGTCTCATGAAGTTTGCGCCGTTTTTCTTTTATCACTTTTTCGTTAATTGCTGGTTGACTATTGGGATCAAACTCCATTTGATCAAGACCCCGCAATTCTTCCAAAATTTCCTCAATGCTCTTGTTTCGAAGAACAGATGCGCGAACTAATTGTCGCTGTTTTTTATTTTTCTTCAATTCACGCTTCCGCAACTCTTTTCGCGCTTGATCAGTAGGGTTCATAAATTTACCCGATTTCGTAGTCGTAGTAGAACGCTTACCCATTTTTCTAAATATTTAAAAATTGTTAATATTATTGAAATTGAAAAAGCCATAAATTACGCATATCGCAAATTTCCTTTAAAAATTGGGAAAGTATAATTCGCACAATTAAAAAAAATATGTCGTATACAATTCAGTATTTTCAATATAGAAACAAAATCAATAGCAAACACTAAAGTATAAAACAACATTTTCTATTTCATAGATTCAACATTCGTTGAATAAACTCGTACAATAAAAATAATAACATTGCTGAACTATTGACGTACATAATTATTTCATGGAATTCAATATTTACATATCTATTTACAAACGCGCGAAATTCATATTATTAAAAATTTGAAAATGCAAAATTTATACATTTAACATTAAATTTAACTTATCGTGAAATACATTTGATTTAAATTTCCCAACTAGACTAAACATTCTTAAAAAAAATTACTCTATTTTCACTGTTGTGAATTTAAATTTTCAATAACAGTTTAACCCCGAAACTGCGGACATGGCTCGTTTCTACTGGAAACAGTAATATTTGTGTAAATACTTCAAACTGGGTTTTTATGTTTATACTTTTATATATTGATGATAATCCTATCTACTTTCAAAGAGTAACCGTAATTCAAGCACGAAAAGGAATGCTTAAACTCACTTAGCTGTCAAAATACAAGTCGCAATCAACGACGTGTGTTTTCAATACTAAACAATTTACAGTGATTAGTGTTTAAACGAAATCCACGGTGGAGAAGTTGTCAATTACTCAAAAGATTTGTTTAAATAGCTGTAACTTTTTTGAAAAACTAGTTTAAACCGGTGCAAAGAGTTGAAAACTAACTTAGATAAATGAAGAAGTTAATTACGAGCAGTAGGGCCCAATTTGAATTTGGAATTATTTACAAATAACTAATATAATGTAATAAGAAAACAAATTACTTTGTCTTAATCAATTTTCAAAAATGATAACAGAAACTTTACACTGTTAAAGAATAAGTATTAACAAATATTTTACAAATATATCACAGTGTAATAAAACGATAAAAATTCACTCCATATAGCTAATGTATCAACAAATAGATATTTATCATTATAAAATTGCATAAACTAAATTGTGGCAACTACAATAAATTAGTGATTAAATTAATCTGAACAAATAAAAAATGCACAGTTAACATAGCAGCTTTGACAAAGCAAAACCAAAAGAATTAAAAATATGAATGCGCAGATAGTGCATGGCTTCTTCTCCAAGAAAAATCCTATAAGATATAGTCCCATAAAAAGAGCGTGATTGAAGTGAAGTGGAGGATGAACTGGTTTAGGTACTAATAGAACAGGAAGCAACCATTGCAGGCAATACATTTTGAAACGCTGAACCTCAAGAAGTAAACAGCATTTAATCTAAACTATAAACTCACGTTAATTTGGTAAAATTGTGAAATACACAGAGATCCGCAAATGATTTTTAAATGTAGTAAATAGATTATGCTGTGCTTATCAACACCTGTTTGAGATTTTGAAGAAAGCGATTAAAGCAATTTTAGGTTTTATCCTACCATTTTAGGGTTGTATTTATATATGTATATCATTATATAATTTAATTTTGAACGTTATAATTGTATAGCATTTTTTAAGGTTAACCCATTTTCAACAATGCAATACACCAAAGGATGTAAAATATTATGGGGTTTTGTCAATTGTATGGTATGCTTTTTGCCGAATATCTATTTCATTGTTTGAGCTTTATTGCGTTTATTTACATTCATATTACCATTTACGTGTTGACTAATTAATTCTAATGGTACTAATTTCATAAGAACTCATTATTTAGTTTTTGAGAGCTCATAAGACTAAGAAAACATTAAATTAAGAATAATGTAAATGTGTTCATCGTTAACACTCAAAACTGCTGTTCAATTGTCCAAAACAGGCTCAACCGATTTACGACTTCATCAATATAAAGTTTTGTTTCAATTGTTGGATAGTCGATGGATTACATCAATAAACTCGGAATTTCAAATAGCCACCCTTTTAAAATTAATAATAGTAAATATCTATACACACCTAGTGAAACATTTGTCAAATAGAAAGAAGTTCTAATAATCAGCAGTAGTTTGTTCAAATGAATTAATATCCAGAAAATTTCAGTTTTAATTTCGATTTCCAGCAAATTCTGTTTCAGTTATATATTTCAGTTATTCTATGCCCCAAAGGACGGTGAGAATTTTTAAATATATGTACAATTACTAATTGCAATTGGAAAATAGTCTTAGATTAGCGCTGAGCAGGTACGGGTAGTTCCATTTAGCAATTCAATCAAGATTCTAACAATATCATAATAGACATCATAGCTACAAACGACGTTTGCTGTCAGGTAACAATGTCAAAAAGTACTGGTTATTCTTAGCCAATACATTGATTTCTAGTTTTGCGTAGTTTTTGCTAATTATGTTAGCTTGGTGTTATTATTGCATTAGTTTTTTGCAAATTGAGCACATGGTTATTCCGGTGGATACGGATATAACGTTTACCGGTACGGGTACATATGATTTTACAGGCGTACGGATATTATAAATCCCTCACACCAATAGCCTTACTACAGATCATTAGTGTATATGCTATTTCTAATTTAGGTGGTGTTAAAGTTGATTAATACAAGTTAAAGTTCACACAAGAAAGGTTTTAATTCTTTCAGAATGCAATAAATCGGAACATTCTAACTCAATTTACATAATTTCTTGTTGTAATGTGCTAAAATAGATCTAAGAATTTATTAATTTTTAAAACATACACATTTAGGTATAATTTTATATTCTCAACTTAATTTAACAAAACAAATAAGTAATATTTAAGAAAATAGCTTAATTGTTTTGGAAATTTGCAGATAATTTTTAATCATGTTAATCTTATCAATTTGAATAATGTGATAGCAATAACTCAAATATTGCTGAGCTTATATAATAATCAGATCGATATTCAAATACAAGGAAAACTTCTAAAAAAATTTGAATTTATAAATTATAACTTCTATAAATAAACACGCATGCGGTAAATATGTGTAAATTTCTTATGAACTTCTAATAAACCAAATTGCTAATCACTTTAAAAATGATAGACCAAAACTCAGAAATCATACGAAAACTTTAATGATAAATTTATGTACAAATAATATTAATAACAAGATAAATTAACTCAATAATTAGTGTAATGCTGAAAATAGTGGGTAGTGTTTGCTTTTACTTTTTTAATGTCCAACATAATTGCTACTTATAGTCTTAAGCATTGTTACTTTTAAAGTAATCAGCAATTTGAAACATTGAAAAACAATTTATATTTAGCAACTGATTTCTGCATTAATGTTTACCCATTAGAGCTATAAATTAAAATTTCAGAAGTTTAGAAATCTGAATAGTATTTGAACATCGAGCTGATGGCAAATATCAGGCTGCAGTGACAACCCGAAATATATAAACAGCATTTAAATGTATTATAGAGACATTGATTTTCACACTGAGATTTACAACCGCGTGCCAGTGTTTGATATAATTATTAAGATAAATTGCAATTCCCGCAATTTGGAATCAATTAGAAGACTATAATAGCATTGTTGTTTTGTATGTTGATATTTAAATAAAAGAAATTCAAACAAATTTGTTCTCTTCATCTTCAGTATATCAATTATATATAATGTAACTGTATGTAACTATTAAACGCTTTCATATTTCTGTCATATGTCAAGATACAACAAACTATGATTTAAAGAATAAACTAGAATCTTGTGTTTTGACTAAGTCTAGCACATTAGTGAAATTGGACTATTTCTCTTGTAAAAAATTGAATTTTATCTTGAAGACGTGTAATGGTTCAAATTTGCCAGTTTCATAAACATATCACATAGTTTCAAGTTTATCTAACAATGAACATTAGTGTAAGTGTCTATTTTGAAATATTCTTATGGTTAGTGTAAGAGTCAGGGCTTTTGAGTGCTAGGAATGATAAGAACTCAAACTCAAATGATCTCGAAAAACTCAATTAGAAAAACTCAGAAGAGAAATCATTAATGCTCAAACTAGATCAATAAATCCATTTGAATATACCATAAAATTTGAATAAATTTTTGAATTTCAGTTTCAGTATAAATCACAAATAATTATTTTTTAGATTGTAAACTTAGAATTATTGTAAAATAAATTGCATTTTACTCCAAAAAAATTCAGAATTAGAAAAATCTCAATGGGGGATGTTAATGAAATTTGGAAATGTTTTAAAACACATAATTTCTATATAATTGGTAGTGAAATTAGCAAAAAAATGGTTTCCAGTTTTAAAATTTCCTAGATTTTACAATATTACAGATTTTGTTTTAATCCCATTACAATTTTCCATTTTGTTATGTCATTTTTGACCTCTTACAAATACCAAAAACTATAATAGTGTTATTTTTTAGAAGAAAATTTCTAGTTTTAAAGTTTCTTTAGATTTAAATAATTCCAAGTTTGTATATTTGTAATATTTTTAAATATAGAAACTTGTTTAAAATAATGGATTATTTTGCAAATATTTCAAGTTCACATTTTATTGATTTATTTTTATTTTCTGAGATCTTTAATTGCTAACTCATTCAAGTTGTTGAAATTATTGAATTAACTCCAATAAACTTTTATGTGTTGAATGTAACTTAGCTTATATTTATACCAAAAACTATAATAGGTTATGTATATATTGTATTGTTTAAATCATTCAAGTTTTTATGTTTAGAAAAAAATTTCAAATTCAAAGGGTCTTTTAGACTTCAATACAATTTTTATTTTATATTTATATTTTTCAATATTAAAACTTATTTAAAATAATGGATTTTTTCCAAGATCTTCAACCATAATGATTATTTACTTTTTAGAATAATATGAGATATAAGTGCTGTTTTGTTCCAACATGTCACATAGCAATTAAAAAAATCCTAATATTTGGTTCTTGAGTGTTCCATTAAACAGAAATTTGTGAATCCAAAAAAAATATCTAAAGCCTGGTGTACTCCTGCAATTGTTAACCTGCCATCAAGAACCATGCACATCAATGCATTTGCCTGTGCACTTGCCTATTCAAAAATTCAAAGAATTATCACCCTATTCAAGAGAAGCTGAACTTCCTCCTTCATTTGATAAAGAATGTCAGACATTTGAATTAGAATGTTATGACAAATCTGTTCAAATGGTAGTACATTTTATATGGAGTTGTGTATTTTTAACAAAGTCAATATTTTAGAATCCACAGACAACTTGCATCAAAAAAATTCAAATGGATTATTTTTATGAAAGTCCGGATATTAGTATGTCTTCATCTCTTGTGTCTGAATATTCCCCAAATACTACATCATTATCCTCAGATGATGATATTTCCAAACATACCTTTTGCACAATCCCCAGTATTATTTAGGATTATCAAAAGAAAATATTTCAATTTTAAATGTATTGGTTAATCACATCAATGTTCAAAATACAACTTTTTCAAAAATGAACAGAATTTTAGTAGTACTATTGAAATGCAGACATTGGCTGCCCAATACCAAAATTGTCAATAATTTTAATGTGTCAGAATCTACCATCAGTCAAGTTATATCTGTTTATTTAACTGAGTTGTCTGTTTTATTGAAAAAATTCATTTATTTTTCAAGACACAAGATTGTTCAATCCCACTTCCCTTCAAATTTTAAATGCAATTTTTCAGAAGTCAATTCTATCATCAACTGTTTTGAAATGCCTATTCAAAAACCTTCTGACCCACTGCACAATGCTTAACATGGTCATCATATAAAAATAGAAATAGCATTAAGTATCTTATTTCTTGTGCACCAGATGGCTACATAAATTTCATATCAGATGGTTATGGTGGAAGAATTTCAGATATTGAGCTATTTGAACAATCTTGCTATTTAAACTGTTTGCCTCCAAAGTCACAAGTTTTGGCAGATCAAGGTTTCAAGTCCCTAGACTCATTGCTATCATTGAAAGGTTGCATGCTTTGGAGACCCCATCTGTTTCAAGCAAAAACATCCTATCTAAAACTGATTCATTATTTAATAAGTAATTAGTTTTAGTACTAGCTATTATGTGGTCAGGGTTACTCTACCAGTCAACAGACTGAAGAGTGTGTGTCAACAGATCAAAATCTGGAACTACCCCTAGAAGTGTACCACTAAGGCCAGTTTAATCATGCTTGACCTCTGGCGACCCCTGGCACACAGAGTGCTGATCTGTGTTGAGTCTGATCAACAGGAGTGAAGCCAAAGACTGAGCTTCATGAGAGGGTTGCGCCTCTCCAGCTTTCACCAAACAAGGCTACTAACTGGGTAACTTGTGAGCATCTACTGTCCACACTAAAACCCATGACAGAACAGGGCTCCCTCATATGAAGGCCCAGCAAATGCTGGCCAAGGCCTATCTAGAGGCCAGAGACAGAGAAAAATCTGTTTTACTGCCCTTGTAGATGCACTCTACAACTCTGGGCACTAGCAGCAATTTAATGCTAGACTTTGCTGTCTGTTCCACAAACTGCCAGACATCTCACATCAACATTACTGGCCCCACATATGCATAGCACACATGGCGGCACCTTCTTATACCCTATTGTTTAAAGTCCACTCTTGGCTTGGGACTCTGCAAAGCAATACACCTGGTCAAGTATTAGCTCAGCACCACCCTTTGGCTTTTGCCTTGGGAGGTAGCTTCCCCAGGAACCACCATGAGGAGGTTACTCTCTAGGACAGTTCAGGCATGAGGGACCTTTCAGTTCCCAGCTATTATGTAATCATTCTACTACCTCAATTCCATGAACATTTGAAACAAGATCTTTTTCTTCATTGCTTGTGTTTGCAAGATCTTCCCTCCTAGCACTTAATTTACCAAACAACCATGTGGTGTTGAACATTTTGACATCTCATAAATTATTGATCCTGTTATGTGCCCAAACCTTAATTTCCTCCATGTGTTGCATTTGGATTGGATCAGTATCTCCTGTTCTAAATCTTGTAAAATGGAAGGAAATGCTGATGCTAAAAGAATCTTCAACATGCTTCAAAAAATCATCTGCAGAACCTTTTATGTGTTTTTTGAAAGATATTATTAGCTTATCTATGTACACACTTCATAAAATGTTTCAGATTTGTGCTTAGCAAGCAATGAGCTTGGGGAAATGACAGAAATTGCATCATCAATAAATTTATAGAAAAGTTTGAGAAATTAAATGAATTTGAAAAATCAGATGCCTAAATATGTGTTAGTAGAATTAAAACAAAAAACAGTTTACTTTGATGAAAGATGCCTTTGCAAGAGACAGGTGTGATTTTCTCAAATAGCATTTCACATCTTTCTACATATTTACATCCCCCTGCTTGAGCAACACACCCCTTACATGTTGCAGACAATATCTCCAAATTTCTTTCATTCACTTCAATAATGCATTTATATGGGGATTAGCCAACCTTGTGTTCAGGAGTAAATAAACATTGCACTGTACAGCAATCCTGAATTTGCTGCAAATCTAGGAAACCAATTGCCTCTTCTCTGTAATTTGGCCATATTGAATTGCTTAATTTAGTGTTTGCAACCTCTGGTTGGCTATAAATTGCGGATTTTTAAAAAATGATGTGAGCATTAAGTCTGTTATCATTGGCAAATTTATTGATGTTAATTTTAATCATAACTATACTAAAAGTATTACAAAACTCCATTAAAGCTTAATTTAGAGCACTTATTTAAGATTAGTATACTTATGAATTAAATAAATCTTTTAAAGCTATAAATAAATATTAATGCTTAATGTAAGTGTTTTCCAAGAAATTTCTGCACATTCAGAAAATAAGAGATCAGAATTGACGTCCAAACCTATCAATGTTGGTAATGGGATTAAAACAAAAGTAGTAATATTAAAAAATATAGGAAATATTAAGAATTGGCAACCATATTTTTGAAAATTTCAGTATGAATTATTTAAGAATTAGATATTTTTAAACATTTCAAAATTTCATGAATATCCCCCATTAACACAGAATTTTCTTTAAAATGACATGAACTCAAACTCAAATTGTAAAAATTCATACTTTGACCAAATAACTCAAAGTCATCTAAAAAATTTCTGGTAAGTGTATGACCACTACTATTGCTTTAGACTACATTGGGGAAAGCCAATCAGGAATAAGTTTATTGTTGAAATTCAAAAACAAAAATCCATAATAATGCTAAATGAAAATCATGTTGTTGAAGTTCTAGTAGTAGTAGTCTAGTAGAATAGTGCAATTTCAAGTTTGAGCTACAATAAGATATTGCTTATACAATGTACTAAGAAATTCAGTTTCAAAATACAAATATATTAATTATATAATTTCAGCCACATATGTAAGAAAATTTCCAACTGAGTCACAGAGTCAATTTTTTCCCAATGCTTTTGGATCTATTAGGGACACATATAAACAAATGACTGAAATATATAAATCAAATAGCTTATCTCAATAAAATCATGTTCATTATTACACAATTATTGAATTTCACAAACATAATGTAACATAATGTGTGTCTTAAGTAGTTTTAATAGATTCAGAGGTTTTAAGCTAATTTTCATTTATTTCTGTAATAGGGCTTTGTGAATTCACTTGTATTTCAAATCTGAATATTTAGGCAATGTATTTGCAAATCTGAATTCAAATCCCAAATACTTGTATATGAATTGGTTTACATTATAACTTTCATATAAATACATTTTTGTTAATTGTTACAATTTAAAAATTACTTTTAAACATATTTACATATTTCCCAGAAAGTGCTTTTAATAATTTTTGATTTTCTAGATCAGCTAATGTGTTATTCTAAGATTTGATTTTGAATTAAATATTCAAATTTCAATTTGTGTGTTTGTAAATCCATATGTTGTAATTGGTTAATATTAATTAATATTTAGTTTTAGAAATTTGATTTAAATCTTAGTCAATATTTTTTGCAACAAATAGAATTAAATTTGTACACTTATATATACATATACTATTTGCTAGCATTTTACTTCATAAAATTTACAACAATAGTTTTTATCTCAAATTGTTAATTATGGAAACCTGTATTTATAATGCAAGGTGTTGATTTCACATGTTACAGCATGATCTATTGCCATTATGCTATCAGAAAAGCACTAAATTCTAAAAAACATGCCTATTAAGTCACCAGGTAATTGATTTTACCAGGCTAAATCTTATCTGTTTCACAAGGTCACATTTTATGACTCAGATGCAAATATAAGGTTGCTAACAATGGCATACTTAGATAGACAAACACTTTCTTAAAACCAACAATGCAAATCACTTAAAATATGTAATTAAGAAACTGAACTTGCAAAATACTTATATTATCCAATCAAAAAAAGATGATGATGAATTCTGGAAGTACATAGTAAGCATATATTATAATAATTAAGAACTGTTAATTTTAATAGAATTAATTAATCATCTTAAGCATATGCCTAAATAAAGGCTTTACTGAGGTGCAACATAATATTTTGAATGTCTAGATAATGGCATTTGTGAATTATTTTTGTACCATTGTAATTGAAAGTGTCTAAACTCATTTATACAGACAGCTACTTCCTCATGCTTGTAATAGTGTGACACCTATTAGAATATTGGATGAGATATATGTAATAACTACTTTAATAATGTCCCCTTCCTCTTTTGAAAAGACATAGGTTATTGCATTACTGTTGAATTTTGTTCTATTGTAGAGTCACTCAGGGCACCCTCCTTAATTTTTTTCCAATTATTTTGCACTCTAATCAATTGGTGCTAATTTTGCATTCTATTTTAGTAATTTGTCTATTTTTTATTGTAGTTTTATTATAAATTTAATTGTCATCCCCTTGAATTGTAGAAATGTGTGATTGCTCACTTAATTTATGAGGGAATTCATGTGAGAACTTTGTAAACAGATTACCAGTAATTATTTACTGATTTTTGTATAAAAGTAGTTAAGACATTGTAGCCAAGCCCAATTAAAGTTTTGTCTTGCTTGGACATCATTACTTTTTTCTTTATTATTAAATTACTAACTGTTTTAGCTGTTATGGATTTTATAATAATTAATTTTGTGTAAGATCCAGTGATAATTTGGGAGTTACTCTACTGTGCCTAGGGTGATAACTAGCCCTTTGACGGTGGCAGCCCATATTGTGGTCACTTTAAGGCTAAGTATATGTGTAGGGAATAATAACTTTTACTTTGATCATTTTCATACATGCACTTAACATCACACTATGCAAATATAATATGCTATTATTATGTTTATTTATATGAGCTGAGATAACAAGAACTATGAGCTAAATTGTTTATTTGAGCTAAAACTTTATGCTTGAGACACACAATCAGCTTCAAAGATTTGGCTTCAGTATGATGCTGTGTGAGTTGGTCACTGCTGGAGTTCCTTTTGGAATGGAATTTCTTTATTTGTTAGGAAAAATTGCTGAACCACCAACATAACTGTTCTTTTAGAATGCAGGTCACTCTCTGATATGGTAGACTTTGCAACCTTCAATCTAAACTCTTGAGTTTACCCAGTACTGATAGAGTAGCAAGAGCTCCCCTTGATTCTACAATATCATTTGCATAAAATCTAATTTCTGTTAAATCTACAGTCAACACTGATTGCATATAAGTGAGATCATTTTTAATAGTTTGTAATTAATAAAAAAGCATTCTCACTGAAGCAAGCCTTCATATATGACATAAAAAAATTTCACATTAACTAAGCTACAATAAATATTGTATTTTAATTAATTTAAGTGTATCAAATCATGTAATTTTAAATGGTATATGTATGTAAATGATGTTACAAAACTGATTCATAATTCAATGAGATAAACATTATTGGGTCAAATTCAAATTGTTGCACAAACATCTAAATAATTATTAATTATGCACATTGGTTCAAGTTTTTGTTAGGTTAAAGTGTGCATATTGTTTCTCAAATGTAAAAATTGTTAATTGTTATTACATGAAAGAGCTCAAAATTTCAAAACCACAAACCTCATTTGATCACTTACTAATAATTTGATATCAGAAACATTGTTAAATATATAATATTGTACATAACAAGTGCTTGTTATTGCATTGTTCAAACATACATTAAATTTATCATATATATGATTTATATGAATCATTACATATATATGAATCAGTGCACATTTAAGTATAATAATAATGTAAGCTCAAAACTTGTTAAAACAAATATCATGCATTGCAGTTTACTCATTACCACACATTAAAATACAACAGTGTTTAAAGATTAACAATTCATTTTGTTATTGTGCATTATATATACAAATTCTTATAATAAATTGTATACTTTTTAGGTAAACATAGTCAATATCTGCTTCTGGAAAATTATAACCCCTACATTTTTAACAATGCAATGTCTCAAAAGATGAAAATTTAAAAAATATAAATGAATTAAGAACAACTCAAAATCTCATTGAATATGTAATTAACTACTAATTTTGCAAAAAATAGTCATATTGAAAATTTTAGTTTTTCATTAGTGATTTTAAGTATGAATTCAAACAAAATTTCCTTATTAATGACACAGTGCAATTGGATTTAGGTTCCCAAAATGATGAATTGTCTTCCCACTCTAGCAGTTATTCTTTCTTCTGAAAAATTTTATGTAAAAGCCAAAACAATGGAAGCATACATTTGTAATAATACTACCACCATTGTATAAAATGTATATTATTTAAATCACCATGAAATTGGTAATTTTGCATTTTTTGATGTAAATTTTATAGGTTGTTGTACATATCTTCTGGTGCACTCTAATTACATGGAAGTTGCAGAAATAAAAGTGTATTCAGCAATTTAATAAAGAATTATTTTCACATTTATAGATTAGATATTGGAAAAATACATGCCCCTGAAATGGATATTCTTGCTTCCAAAATTTGCCTCACTGGAAAATATCCATTAACATGATTTTCAATTATCAGATGTGCATTTCTTGAAATAGATGCTCTTAATTGCATGATGATTGTACAGAAAATGAGAGAAGGAATTACAATTGAATGAATTGATTTTGATTTTTCAAGTGACAGCCAAACAAATTCCAACAGACAGTTTTTGAAAATATTTCCTTACACTTCATAATATTGAAATTCCTTCAAAATTTGTCAATTTTTGACAGTAACATTCATAGAAAATCTTAAATGCATTTGCTTTCATTTTCTCACAGACAATTTTAAATATATTGTATAACTTTGAAGAAATAGTGCAAATAGTGTATTTTCTAAGTTTGGCTAAATTTACTATTTTTGTGCATCATCTGTTGAGAAAAATATCTTTCAACAAAACAATATTTCATCTGATGATAAAAACAAAAAATACAGTTAATTTAAAATAAATATACTGTAGAATCAATGGCATGAACTAGGGTGAATTGTTCTAGAGAACTTAGTGTCATGGCAGAAGGTTGCAAGAGCAACCATCAGGTAAAGTGACCCTGATTCTAGCAAAAACAAACAAAAACATTGGTAATTCATCCTCATAATCATTAACTGTTTAGATCCACCAAGCAGGAGAATAAAACATCCAGGATGACCAACTCAAATGGCATCATGCCAGAGTGATATCAAAGATTGGAGGTTCAGAAAATTGTGTGAACAGTGCTACCCTATTTGTCTCACATGTTATTATCTATTTCAATAATATTTCTTAGTTGTTTTCTTAAGCCTCAGCTCATGTATAAATAGCATGTAATTACCATGCATTCATAATGGCCAACAGGCATGATTTAACCACAGTGTAGTAAATTATAGGTGTCTGTTCATATTGCATTTGAAAGATAAGTTTTTAAGCCTAAACATATCTCTATCTGTAACCTAATGCCTTTTTCTAGGAACTAGTTATTGTCCTTAGATCAGAGGAGTGACTCCCAAATTGTTGCTGGAAATTAAGCACACATTATCTCAAAAATAAGGTTAGATATAATAAAACAGCAAAGAAAAATCAAACCCAATTTCAGTTAGATACAATCAATTCAACTTTCTCAACAGTTTTCTCTCAGTTTTATACATAATCATAATAAATGCCTGTATTCTGTTTACAAATCAAAGCATCTCATTTTCCCTTGGAAATTCAATTGAGCAAAAACACATATAACACATTATTGAGGGGCAAATTATTTTTACTTCATAAACTACTCTCAAAATTTATAATACATCACCATGACATCACTAGCATTATGGCAGCTACAAAAATAGCCAAAAGAAAATAAATAAAAATTAAGTTTGATAAAAATAAGTTCAATAGTCCCTAAGTGACTCTACATGCCCCCTTGCTCAATTTAATTCTGAGGTAATATTTGAAGGGGCAGCCTGGAGATCAGTTTCTGTGTCTCTTCAATCATTTCAATTCCTAGTACATTGTCCAAACTGATGACATCCACATACTGGGGCCTTTTAGTAACTTGCATTAAGGCTTCACATTGTGTAACCACTTTCTCTTTTAGACAGAAAAACTTGAGACTTAGTAGCTGGGAATTGATGGGGCAGTTCCATCTTCTGGTGAAGGTGACAAAGAATCATTTATATAATCAGAAACCCTTGACTGCCACCATTTGTGTCATTAAGGCCTCAGTGTCTGAGGTATGAGCATCACTGGTGCATATTTAGGTGTTGGGGTATAAGTACACAAACACCTCTCAAGTAGCATGATCCATGAACAGTGAACAAAACTCTGTGACCTGTTGGAGAGTCATCTGCTTAAGGTCTGAGACATCAGCACACAACATAGTGATGCTCTTGATGTGCTTTGTCATATCATAATATCTGGTAATGGTTTCCACATTGTTGATCCACATAAGATCTCTGGATGCCTGGAATAAGATTAGGACCCATGTGTTGATATGTAATATCTTGTCCTGTATCTTCTGTAATTACTCATGCAAGGGCTGCCCCTTTGAAAGATATCTCTGATGGCCAGCTTCCCATTGATGAAGACCATTTTGCAATTGTCACCTTGGATGAGTTTCTCCCTTATGGCTTTATACTCTAGAGTCTGGCTGATTTGCTTGGCATCAGCACTGTAACTAACATAATTAAATTTGTCAGGTAGGTGGGCAGAGATCTTTTTCTTTCCTTTCTTTACTCTCCAAGAACTGAGGATGAGGGGAGTTTCAATGCACAGCAGCAGTATACATAGCAGGTGGTTCTTTTCAAAATTTGGCAGTTCCACCTCATCATGGAGGATGGCAGTTCTGATGGTGACAGGATAGTTAATTTTAGCTTCCCCCAAGCTAGCTCTGACATTAACATGAGCTGTTGAGCACTCTATGTCCAGTGCCAGTTGTTGCCCTGGTGATTGTAGGAGCATGAGCTCTTCCTTGGAAAACATTTCCTTGAAGCAACACTTCATCATGCCTAGGATATATTTGTCTTTGTTGTCTTTAGTGATTCTTTCCTGGATTGCCAGTGTTTCTAAAAACTCTTCAGGTTTGTACTTGATCATGAGTATCCTTTTGTCCTCAGTGATGGACCACTGGGGGTTGGCCAAGAGGGCAAGATAGGACTTGTGAACTTCTCAAGGTGAATCACTTCCATGAGTTCCTGTATCAAGGGGGACACCTGTGAGGTAGACAGGAGTTCTTCCTCCTTGTAAAACTGTTTGGGTGTTTTCATTACCTTGTCAAGAATGAGTATGGAAAATGATTTTCCCCTCTTTGCTGATCTGTCAGGTGTTTTGGTTAACCAGTTGTGGTTGAGGCATTCTAGGTTAAGAAAGAACTCTGATTTGTTGAGAATGTCATACTGCTTCATGAGTTCAAAGAACTGCAATGTGGACCCTGACAGTTGTTCCATTAATCTCTCTGTGCAGCAGGGGGCATATTCTGAATTAAAGAAGCTAAATTTGGTTTCTGCTGTGGCTCCCCACATGTACTTTTTGAGGGTGTCTGAAAAAATATTGACGTCTGAATTTGTTGCAGATCATCATAAGCAATATTCTTCCCATTAGGCTACTTGCCCCCACCAGTCAGGCATAATATTTTTCACATCACTCTATGACTCTTTTAATCTTTCCAGGTGATGTGGACATGACACACTTGTGAAGCAGCTAAATTTTTGCTTTCCACACAACTGGGCAGACAGCAATTTCATGGGTGTATTGTTAACCAATTTTTCATGGTTCACTTTGTCTAATAGTAGTTTTAACTGAGGTATTTGAGTTAAGAAAATGGATAAAAGCCATACTGCTCCTCTTGCATAGATATCTGGTGTTGCATTTTCTGAGAAGAGACTGTGCTTCTCCACTAATGGTGGCCCATCCCTTTGTGCATTTTGGAGTTGTAGCAAATTATAGTGTTGACTTTGGGTCTTCTCTTGGGGTCAACAATGAATGGTATGAAATTGATTTATTAGATTAGATTTTTGGAATTGAATGTCCACTACAGGTTGTTCTTAGTTGCTTTTGAGATTTTGTCTCTGATAAACCAGGTGGCTTTTTGAGTGGCAATAAAGTAAGGGTGCAGCATTTCATTACTGACTTTGGACATCTTCTTCTTCCATTCTTCAGATTTTCTATACCTTACAGAAGAAGTGACACTGATGGACTCAAAACATTAACAAAAGTTGAGTTTATACTTGCTGCCAGCTCCTCTTGGTCTTGTGGGGATAGTCTTCTCTCCACAAAGTGTTGAGAATGAGATGTGTGAGGTCTGCTCTCCTTGTTGGCTTGGAATCCTCTCTTCATCCATGTTTTACATCAATAGCTCCATCAGAAGGAGACAGTCTTCTCCCACACCTTGCAGTAGCATCTGATCCTTTGTTATGGTCCATCCTCCTTCTGACTCCTCTGTGGGAGGGTAGAGCTGGTGACTTGTTTTCTTTCCTTTTTGTTTTCATGATTTCTAAATAGAGTTACAAGGTTAAGGTCCCAAACTTGGGGCCAAAATTTTGTCTATGTCTAGCTCTGCACTGGGGCATCATGTGAGTAGTGGTACTGTCACTACTATCAATCTTCCTCACAGTATTCAGTTAAATTATTGTATTGTTCATATTTATCATTACCATTATCTATTAAAGTGAATTCAGTATTTTTGTCTAAGATAATGTTTTCTACATCCTTAACTGTTCTTTTGAGCCTTTGAAAATGAACAATTTTATTGTTGTTTAGAACATAGGTGTGGTGATCAAGGACGTTTTTGATTGTGAAAAGGCCTTGCCAATTTGTCACAAGTTTCCTCACCTGGTTTTGATCAGGCACTTGATGGGGAAATGTGCAAACACTTTATCCCCTTGTTTGCAAAGCTGTCCATATAATTTTCTGTGGAAATTGCATTTTTGTTGTATTACAGATTGATTGGTATTATGACACACCATAAGGTGGACTTCATGCATTTCACTTATCATGTGGGCTACATATTGCTCTAAGCTTGTGTCATGATAGTTGGGATACATTATTGAAAGAGGTGTATTAGCTTCTCACCTAAACATAGCCTTGAATGGGCTAACTTTGTTTGTAGAGGGGATGGCAGTATTATAAAAATATTCAACAATCTCTATCACATGCTTCCATTGTTTTCCTTCCACCCTTGATTGTGCCACTCTAATCAGTTTAATTAATGTTCTGTTGAGCCTCTCAACCATGCTATTAGATTGGGGGTTGTACATGGTTGTAATTTAATGAAGAACCTGTAATTCATGCATCAGGGCTTCCATTAAATTATTTTCAAACTGGGGTCCTTGGTCAGAGACAAGATTTTCCATGGGGCCCACCTTTAGTACTTGTTCTTTTATGATCTTTTCAGCAATCACTTTGGCAATGGTGCTGCTCAGGGGAATTAGCCTTGCACACTTGGTAAAGTGATCAACCATCACTAACAAATATTGGTATCATCCTTAGAGAGTTTTTCTAGGTCCATGTGGACAAAGTCATTAGTTTACTACACAGGCCTACTTTTGAGTTCAGCCCATTGTTCAGAGAAGTGGCTCATTCCCTGCAGTAAACATTTCTCACATTTGTCAATAACATTGATGACAGTGGCTCAGATGCCAGCTGTGATGTATTTGGCATTTAATGTGTTCTCTGTTTGAAGAATGACAAGGTGCCCTCTCTTGTGGATTTTTCTATTGAGATCATGCTTAAAGTATTCTGGTATTGCTAATCAATTGTTGTGACTTTTTGTATACAGGGGCCCCTTTTGGTTTAATTTCCAGCAGTAATATTTTTAGTATCAGTTAGCAACAGGGCTTATTGGATGGAGGGGTTTTTTAAGTAGTTGAATCATTTTACATAGCACTTTATCATGTTGTTGTCACTGGATTATCTTTTGCTTGGTGATTTCTTCATTCACCATTATAGGTAAGATCACTTTCCCTTGCCTATTGGCATTGATTTCAGGGAGAAGATCATACTCATTCAAAGTGATAAACCCAAATCTAACTCTATCAAAGACAGGTTTCCTTAATTCTTCTTCATAGCTGGTGATCACTATCCAGTAATCATTATTTAGGTGTAATCTTCCCAGTTAATGTTGGATTGTAAAAGAGAAGTCATTGAGATATTCTATCCTGTATGCCACAATGTAAGACTTATCCCCTGAAAACTTCTTGAGCCAGGTGAGGGTGCAATTGTCAGTGCATACTGTGAAGAGGTGAATTTCCTAAATGCTTCCACCAAAGCCAACATCTCACACTTGGAGGTGCTATAATTCTTTTCCATGAGTCTTAATTTCCTGCTAAAGTACTTAAGAGGACTCTCCATCCTGTCATCAATTTGGCTGAGTACACCACTAATAGCTACTGTGCTGGCATCACAATCAGCTATGAAATCTCTCAAGTAATTGGGAGTATTAAGGCTAGGTATTTTCTTGAGTTGCTTTTTCACTTTATCTAAATCTTCCTGTTTAGGACAAGTGCATTTGAAGATCTTCTTTAACAGTTGAGATATATTTCTAGTTTTTTCAGTGAGTTCAGGGATAAACATCCTATAGTAGTTCAGAAACCCCATAAGCCTCTAGATATCTTTCTTGGTTTTAGGAGTCTTGATCTTGTTGAGAAAGTCCTCTTCTGAGGAAAGTCACTTTCTTCTGGCCAAGTAAGCACTTATTCCTATTTACTTTGATTCCCACATTATTTAGTAGTTGTAAGGTTCAACTTAGTTTATCAATGTGTTCTTTGAATGTGTGGCTGGCCACTAGTATATCTTCAATATAAGTGGATATTCCTGAGTATGGTGACACAAATCTTCTCATGCTTAACATGGCACAGGTCTGGTGAGAAATGTATCCCTTGTGATATCCACCTCTTTGCCCTGCAATCATAATATTTCCATTACATCTGCTCATCCAATGTCTGGACTCCACCACAATTCTAATTGGAACAACCTTTCAACTTGCATGATATATTTCTCTACATCATCTCCCTTCTTAAATGACATTCTGCACAACAGTGTCTCATATTGGTGCTTAAAGTGGGGAGTGTGATAATGGTCCTCAAAGTATCTGACCAACAGTTGATAGTCTGTTTTTGTTTCCCAGTCCAGCAGCATACACTAGTTATAGGCTAATCCTTGTAGATACATATGGAAATGGACAACAGCACTGTTCTGGTGATGAGATATTGCTTCATAGTGAGCTCAAAGAGAAAAAACCACTCATTGATTGATAGGAACATCTGATAGATTTGGCTAGTGAACTTAGGCAGAGTGCCTTCTGAAGTATTCATTCCCACTAGGTTCAGAAGAGAGGATCAACTGAATAAACTGAGGCCAGCCAATTGTCAAAGACCCTATCAGAGTGCTCAGAGGGGGAAGACCAGAAACTACTTGTTCAGATGTGGTAGGTACAACAGTAGTATTAACAAGTGCAATAAGAGGAGAGCTTCAGACTGGAGAGCACAGTACTTTGTGGTGATTAGGAGTAGCTAGAGTGGCTAGAGTGAAAACAGGGGTCAAAGAAGACTTAGTAAAAGTTGGGGTGCTGCTCACAGAAGCAGTGATTGATAAGGCAGACTTGGACACTACTGAATTTATGGAAAGAGGAGTGGCAGCATCTGCAATTTCAGAAGACACAATCTGAGCTACTCTGTTAGTGAACTTTTCACTAAATGCCTCCAGGACTTCATCTAGTACAACTCAAGTAATGTATTCAGCTGAATCATCTGGGTAGGAGGTGAGGCTAGATGAAAGTGGTTCTGTGAGAGCAGGTGTTATTGGAGCTAAAACCAGAGAAGCTTGCTCATGAACTTCTATCTCTAGCAAAGTGATTGCTTCCATCATCCTTTGATCCTAGCACTGATGCTTGATAGTCTGTGAGTTCAGTTCAGTTTGCAAGGATTCAATGTGTTGCTCACATTCCATTTTCAACACCACTTACTGAGACAGAGATTCCTTCAGATGTTCAATTTCCAACATTTGGGCCTCCAGGTGTGGTGTAGGAGCATTGTACAGATGAGAAGGAATTGGTGGAGCAGTAGTGGTGTTTACAATCTGCCAGTGGTTTACTGGAAAATTCTGATAAGAGGAAGTAGGTAACAACAAATTGACTTGTGATTCAAGTGCAGCAGAGCTGAAGCTGGGGTGGTGAGATTCTGGATTTGGAGCTCCAGAGAAGTGATGGAATCAATCAAATGTCACTCTCTCAGTAAAGCCTCAGAGGCCTGTAGCTTTAATTCATCCTGTAGAGAATCAATGTGTCATTTGTATTTGCCTCACATTGAAGTTTGCTGAGCTAAAGAATCCTTGAGTTGCTCAATCTCCACTGCTTGCATGGCTAAAGGTGGAAAAATAGCATCACACAGGAGAAAAGGATTGGGAGGAGCATTGGTAGTGTTAAGCATTCACTGGGTAACCACTGAGGATGACTGAATAAAGTGAGGGGTGGAGATAGGTTAACTAACGATCCTATGGTGCAGGGGATAGCATCCTTTCTAACAACACTTGCACAAGGCATGCTCCTCAATAGATTCCCAGTAGGAGAAAAAACCACAGTATTACTAGTATCCATTGAACTAGAATGAGAATCAAAAGAGCAATAAATTTCAGAAAAATCAATAACAATTTGGGAGTACATCCAAAGACCAAGCAACAACACTAGTTAATAGAACAAAACAATTAAGCAGTACAGCAGACAACCATGTAGGGTATTTGGTGAAAATCCAATGTACACAACAAAAACAAAACAGAGTAGAGAACAAATAACCAAACAAGTTAAGAACATCTTTTAAGCATAGCTCAGTAACAGTTCAGGATCACATCAGAGTCACCATGTAGAATCAGGGGCATAAACACAGTGAATGACACTAGAGAACTTAGTGTCATGGTAGATGGTTGAATGAGTGACCATCAGTTAGAGTAACCCTGATTCTAACAAAAACAAACAAAAACATTGGTTATTCATCCTCATAATCATTAACTGTTTAGATCCACCAAGCAGGAGAAGAAAACATCCAGGATAACCAATTCAAATGGAATCATGCCAGAGTGATATCCTAAATGTGAGGTTCAGCAAATTGTGTGAATGGTGCCACTTTATTTGTCTCACATGTTATTGTCTATCTCAATAAACCTTCTCAGTTGTTTTCTTAAGTCTCAGCTCATGTATAAATAGCATGTAATTACCATGGATTTGTGCTGGCATATAGGCATGATTTAACCACAGTGTAATAAATTATACATTCTGTTCATGTTGCATTTGAAAGATAAGTTTTTAAAGCTACACATATCTGTATCTGTAACCTAATGCAGTCCACTATTTGGCCTGCCTTTGTCTAGGAACTAGTTATTGTCCTTAGATCAGAGGAGTGACTCCCAAATTGTTGCTGGAACTTAAGCACTTATTCTCTCAAACATAAGGTTAGATATAATAAAATGGGAAAGAAAAAGCAAATGCAGTTCCTGTGAGATATGATCAATTCAACTTTCTCAACAGTTTTCTCTCAGTTTTATACATAATCATAATATATACTTGTTCTTTGTTTACATATCAAAGCATCTTGTTTTCCCTCAGAAATTCAATTGAACAAAAACACATGTAACACATTATTGTGGGGACATTATTTTTACTTCATAAACTACAACTCAAAATTAATAATATGTAATCATGACGTCCCTAGCATTGTGGCAGCTACAAAAATAGCCAAAAAAAAATAAATATAAATTAAGTTCAATAAAAATAAGCTCAATAATCCCTGAGTGACTCTACAATATACATCAAATGAATTATATGAATATTTTCACTGGAAGAATTAAGCATCCAACCCTCATAAAATTTTTTAAGAACAGGCTTTTCAATATATATTTAGATAGTTTTTATGTCCCTTTCACTATTATTCAAATTCATGTTCCTCTCTAGTCTATTTTACCCAAATTCAGTTTTAGGAAAGTGTTTGTTGATTCCAGAGTCAAGGTTTTTGAGTAAAGCTTGAGTTACTTTGTACAGGTTTGAGTTTTTATGTACTAGTTCTAGTATTTTTTAAACAAAATTCTAAGTTTCTCTTATTCCAAGTTTTTTAGAGTAAATTACAATATATTTTAGGTTGGTACTTTTTATCAACATACAAAATATTGAAACTGACATAGGGAATCTTGAGATCGACATAGTAAATCATTATGGCAATATGAACAAAAATTTAGCATTAAAGAGGTGTGAAGATTAATAACATTAGATGGGTCATTTAAAATTTTCTCATATGTACATTAAAATATTTATCTGAGTTGTTTTTATGAAATCAAGTATAATATTTTATCATTTAGTCTAGATTACAACTCAATAAACAACTCCTAAAAGTAAATTTTGACGTCTCTTTTTATATATTTGATATGCAAAATTTTTTTTTCATATTGTCATAATGATTTGCTATATTGATCTCAAGGTTCCCAATGTTGGTTTCAAGATTTCATATGTTGATAAAATGTACCAACCTATATTTTATGATAATTCCATGTTCTGTTATCTTAAAAATATTGATAACGAAATTGAAATTGAAAATAATTCAAATTTTAATGGCATTTTTTAGTGGATTTTTGATCAAGTTTGAGGATTAATGATTTCTCTTCTGAGTTTTGTAAGCTAAAAAGTGAATATTTGCAATTCAAAGAAATTTAAAATAATATAATGTTTACACTACTTTGATGTTGATTTTGGAATGAGTTTGAGTATTATGATTTTGCTGCCATGTTTTTCAGATCAAGTCTTGCAAATTCATTTGAGTTTGAGTTTTTATCATTCCAATCAGGGTTTTCATGTTGAGTTTTGAACAAGTTGGAATGTTTGAGTATTTTCCTAAAGAAAATTCTGAGTTTTTTTTCCAAGTTTTTTGGGTACTCGAAAACCCTGCATTTGATTTGTTTCGGAATTTACTTTTTGTATTGGGACAATTTAAATTTATTATTGAATATTTGACATTTGGTATATCGATCTAAATGTTTTATTTGAATTTAGCTACTTTACTTGTATCTTGTTCTCCAAAGTGGGTTAAAAAATGCTTTTAGTTTTAATCAATAAATTCTAAAATAATGCAGTTCCGTGCACTAAAGTAGTGTTTTTGCATTAAAGTTTGTTATATTGTTTAAATTTTGAGATTATAAATTTTGTTACAGGCATTGCAAAGTGTATTTTATTTTATTACGGCTTGTATAGATAATTTGTTTTTGTTGAAATATACTGGTCTTAATATGCATTAAAAAGATAAACGTACATATTTTTTAAACACCTTAAAGTATCAAAGTTATAAAATATTGCTGGAGTATATCTAGCTCTAGTGTATTTCCTTTGATCAATTACATTCTATAAAATCATTTTTTCTTTGTCTATACATGTCTCAAGAATTCGTATATGTCTAATTAAAAACGTTTTCAAAGTTATCGTGTGAAGTTATTGTTTAGAACTGTATGTGGTGTTCTTAAGCATAATTATCCGAGTTATCATTTTTGCAGCTTTTAAATCGATAATAATGCACTCCAAAATTAATATTTTACTATTATGCGTTATCTTAAATATTTACTGTATACAATTGCGCGTTACCTCGGGATAATTATACTAAACTATCGTTCTGTCAACAATTTTTCAAACATTAAATAGGGCTTACATTTTTCAAAAATGAATATATAGCCTTTTAATGTTGTGCACCATATATTAGTAAAACACATTTCCCGTGATTTTAAATATATTGGCGATTTTATCAGCCACTGAGAAAAACGTAAGGTGTATTATTCTCTTTTAGTCCGAATTGTTTTTTTTAACTGAGACGCAATAAAAGTGGATTGTGATCAAGTGTTGGTTTTAAGTTAATTTTTGGAATGCAGAAATGACTGTTTAAATATTTCATTTCGAAATTAAATTAATCCATGATATAGTTTTAGATATGGCGGACTGTCTTAGTGTATTAAGACAATTCCATACTTCGAAGCGTTCAATAAAGGTAGAATCTGATGTTGTCATATTTAATGACATTCAATGGCCGTGTGAGACTCGAACAAACTATTTGAAGTACGGATCTGATAAGGATAATTCACCAAAAGAATACTACACATTAATAACTCTTGTTTATTTCCTAGAAAACGCATCTGTTGCCCATCCACGGTAATTTCTTTGTCAAATTTTTATTATTAAGGTTTTGCGTATTCCATCGCAGTAATTACATCCGAAATCTCTATTTTAAATTTAAGGTTTCGAGTCACTTTCATCTGTGCTTACGTTTTTTTAGTAAATCTTTACCTTAAACGGAAGTGTTTAAATAAAGTGAACATTTAGTTTTTCTAGACTGAAGGATTTTAATGACGATTAATCTTGGAAAAAATGTTGACGCATGTCTGCATATTATACGAATTTTAGACTTTCGCAACACTCTGTATACAACATTGTATTATATTGAAATTTTATGTGAAAATTGCCTTAGTCAACAGTTTCAAATTTTCAAAATGAATTTCATTTTGTTGTTTGTTGTATAAATTCCTCTTGTTTTTTATTGAAACTAGTCTTCCAGGTATGTTTCAATTATGCTAATTGTGGTTTGTGCTGTTTCCTCCTCAAACAGTATCCTAAGTATGTTACTATTTTTACTATCTCAACGGGTGTTTTATTGAGGTAGTGCGTTTTCAAGCCATATCTATGATATTTAGATTTAGCGAACAAAGATTCATTGTGCATACTTCATGTGTTGGAAATTCAATCAAATCAAATATTTTTAGCGAGAATTGACATCTATTTGGCATCAAAAGTGCTTCGCTTAAATAAACTAGACTGTTCTATACTATATAAGATGCTATTAAAAGTAAATGCTGATGATAATTTATCATCCCACCGCATAATGGAAGTAGAGTATTGTGTTCGCCTTCTGCTCCAATGCGAATATCAATTAATATAATGGCTGTGAATATGTGCATCCGCATGAGACATTAGGATCGGTTTATTGTAATATAGAAGTAAACGCAGTTTACGCATATTCATACATGTATGACAGTTAACTTCCAAATTTTGATTGAATTGAAATATATTAAATACTAATATAGGTGATTAATCGAATGTAGTAAATTGTATTTCGTTACATATGCCATATTAGTAAACTGTAAAATAACATATTGTAGTTGTTTGAAGGCAGTTCGTAGTTGTGTACGTACGTGCAACTTGTATTCGTTAGTGTGAATATATTTATATAGATATGTTCGAGACGCAACTGCCAAAAATATTCCTGTTGTTCGCTTTCCAGATCGAAAAGATTTGATGGCATATCTTAATGGAGAAATTCAGACATCGAGCTCTATTGATAAATCTGCGCCACTTGAAGTTTCACAACATCGTTCTACTAAGCGGTCGCAAATTGATGATAAATTAACTGGTGATGCAGCTAAGCGTTCGCGTTTGGAAGAAGGTGAAACAGGAACTGAAAATATTCGATCATTATCCGAAACTCTATCTGTAGAGAAAATTGCTGCCATTAAGGTAATTACGAGCTTACAAATGTTTGAAATACGGTATTCACATTTTCACTATACTTTATTTTTCCTTGTCATTTTTAAGTTGTAGTAATTTAAGGAATTCAGAATTTTAAATTTTTTGTGTGTATAGTTATGAAGACTATTAAGTTAATAGGTATTCTTTGAATTTTGAAACTACACATTTTGTCGTTAATATGTATTATATGAAGAATTAAAATTTTTATTTATCTCTGTTTAATTTCTACTTGAAAGATTGAAATTACTCAAAAATGAAAAATAACCTCAAATCATAGATAATCAATAACTGCAGCAAGAATTTTATAATTGTGTTGTTTGCTTTAGATTAATAAAGAATTGAAGTAGACATAATGCAGTAGTGTGTACAAGAATATTATAACAATGATTTCATTCAAGTAGTCTACATTAATATCTAACTGCAAATAGAGGACCTAAGTTGGTTTTCAAAATATATAATAGAATTAACATTATAATTGACACAAATAAAAATTTATCACTTTACCTTATTTTTCTATTGAATGAACATTGCTCCAATGTTTATTTCCAAGGATTCATTCGATAACCATTGGTGCAAATTTTTCACATTAAAGATGTTTAGAAAGTCAAATTTTAAAATATCCATTAGCATAGTCAGTTTGACGTTTTGCCACATTGTTGCCAACACATATTCTAATAATACACAGCAAACCTAATTATCGGGACATCCACAATTCATTAATCGTATTATTAGTATGTAAATATATTTTTAGTCAAATAATGTCATATTGGTATTACTTCTATGTTCATAGTAGCAGTTCAATTATTGCTCTTTACTGAAAATACTAGGTACATGCCCGTAGCCTAGTTTGACAATAAAAGTATCCTATAATCCTGATCAATAGCGTTGGTTTCGGTGAATAACCATGTAAAACACCTTTGAAAAAGACAGCCATCTAATAATTTGTTGGAAATTGAGGGCACTAATTACAATGACATATATCCATTACTGTACCGCAAACGCTAAAGTGTTCCGAAATACTAAAACTAAAATATATATTGCATTTTTGTAATTTTGATATATTTTCAAATGGTATGAGAAACGTCTGTTTCATTTTTGCAGTTTTTGTTTAACTTGATAGAAAACAGTAAGGCGAAAATTATTTTTTTTATTAAGACAAACCTAAAAGTTTCCAAAAGCCAATTATTTCACGAAATTTTCTTTAGTCTTACAACGCTAGGATTAATTGGTCTTAAAGTCTGTAGCACATAGCACTTTACTAACATTAACGTTTTTAGGCTAAACGTGCCGCCACTCTTCGTAAGACCAATCGTTTTACCGAGGAAGATTTAGTGCCAATATTTGTGGATGGATTGCGATCTTCCAGTGCCGTTGAAATTGATGCGGATTTGACAAAGGAAATTGTGAGTAAAGAACGCGTTTGGCGAACACGAGCCACAGTTCTACAATGCGCTAATCCGCAATTGTCAAAGAATATCTTTGCTATTTGTCATGCTGTTAAGGTAAATAGTCACCATTTTGCATGATTTGCTTGCTTTAGTCAGTCATCTTTTTAGTTTTACTACATTGGAGGGGGTAGTTTGTACCATGGTGACAGGTTAAACTACGGTAGGGCTAATTGATCGCGTTCTTTTTTCTAAAATACCAGAACTCTTTATTCATATTTTGGAATTTAGCTCTCGTTTTGATATATTTTTATTTGATTTACTGTGATAACTATATGGAAGTGTTAAATTGAATCTCGAATTTAAGTGATTTTAGAATTCAAATTTTGGAAAAACAATCCCGACTTTATTGAAATTTATTGGAATTCTAAAATGCGTTGTATGAACAAATTGGTGCACATTTGATTTTATATAAACTAATATCGATATAAGATTTTGAAAGTTATAAATAATATTCGAGTGAATAAATATACATTCATCTGCAAGAATTTCAAGAATATATCCATTCACAATAATATTTCAAAATATCTAGTTACAATTCCTTTGCTTTACATGGATTCCAGATATTAGATTTGAAAAAATTTCAAAAACAATCAATTTTATATTAAGCTCTGTTATTAGCATATTATTTTCAAATTAAACGTATATTTTTTGTTTAAAGATTCAACCTTTGTTCGCATAGATGTTTTTTTGTATTCTAATTGTAAGTAAATCGTATGTTTTTTCCATGGTAATGAATTTTTGATATTTTTGTTTAATATCCTTTAATTTGTGATTGAAAAAGTTTTTAATTTGCTTTAATTATTTTTTCTTAAATCATTTTGACCCAACTTTTTGTCAATACCGTAAACAAGTAAAATATTCTTAGACACAGGAAGAAAGTGGGGTAACCATTCCGCCCGTAGCTACAACTAAGCAACCGGTTAGACCTAGTCAACCTAGCTATAATCGTTACTTTCAAGAAAAATTTCAATCAAAAGAGGAAACCGAAGGTTTCAAGATAGACACAATGGGGACCTATGCTGGTGTTAATCTTAAATCTGTAACAGAAGGTTGGTTTTTTGGTTTGTTTTTGTTAGTTATGATCAAATGTGCACTTTTAGGTGGTGCTGCTAAGAAAATTACTCCTAATCCAATTCAGGCACCTGTTATCAAATCTTTGCCTTCTCAACCTACTAATTTGCCCATGCAGCATAAACGTACGTCTAGAACTCCCATAATCATTGTTCCAGCTGCCACAACGTCGTTAATCACACTCATTAATTGCAAGGACTTCCTTCAGGTATGCAAAAATTTAGTTTATTGTAACTATTAGCAGAGATTATCATTAGATGGTTTTTTTAATTATAGACTATTCTAGTAGTGCTGTTCTAAATTTGATGGTATGATTTCAAAATTACATCCTTTTGTCAATTGCTTGAAAATCAAGAATTCCTGATTACTGAAAACTCGGTGTATTAATCAAATTTTGCTGTGCTAATTCTGTGGTTGTTCATATGATATTCTAACAAATATTAATATATTCGATTATAGGCGCATCTTTGGTTGTAGCCAAGATGAACTAGTTGAATTTTTTGTAGCAAACAAACTGTAATATAAATTCTATTGTTTTCGCTTTCGTACTCACGTATATGTTTTTAGGACTTTAAATTTCTTGACAGTGAACAAAAGAAGCGGGAAGGTGCCAGGCGTGAGAATGAAGTTTTAATCCAACGAAGTAAACAAATCGGCAGTAACCAATCCGTGACTGTTCCTTATAGAATTGTTGACAATCCAATGAAGCTCACAGTGGATAATTGGGAGTGTGTGGTGGCATGCTTTGTTCAGGGGACAACGTGGCAATTCAAAGGTTGGCCTTATCTCTTACCAGATGGCTCCCCAACAGATATTTTTTCGCGGATTCGTGCATTTCATCTAAAATGGGATGATTTACCTGTGCCCAAAAATGTTTCCAAGTGGGATGTGTGCGTTTTGTCAATTTCCAGAAACCACCGGCATTTGGATAGAGCGACTGTCATTCGATTCTGGGATGTTCTCGATCTTTATTTATCGAAAAACAAAACTCATCTGCGTACATAAACAGTAATATGGTTGCTTAGTTTTAGAGTGCAAAAATCATTTAATGTGTTGATATTTTAATTTTATACATTTCAATCTGTTTTGCTAAAAATGTTTATTTTAATGAATGATTTGGATTTCGAGTACTACCTTATCGCAATTCGCTTTTGTCCAGTGTTTAGCTATACCGTATTAGTACTACGCCTGAGATTTTAGTTTTCATAAATCCCCCTTAATTGACCTTTCCTTACAATTGAAATCTTCATTTATTCGAAGAACGTAATATATATTTGTTATATATATATATATATATATATATATATATTTTT
>CABFPE010000180.1:119614-134885 GCA_900660155.1 Hofstenia miamia | reverse complement strand
GCCTTCCAGTTCTTCATCTTCTTTAGAGCCTCCTTCAGCCTTACAGTTGTGATTACTTCTTCTTCTTGCCTGACTTCTTTCTGCATCTGTACACTCTCTATCTCTGGTCCTGCACTTCCCCATATATTCTCCCAGAACCTTACTGCATCTTCACCTGCTTTAGCTTTAGCCTTTCCTCTTGCATCTAGTTCTTTGTAGAATCTTCCTTCTTGGGTCTCAAACTTCATATTGTCTCTTGCCTGCTTTGCCCTTGCCCTATACTTTCTCAGTTTCTCAGCTTCTGCAACTAATCTCTGCTTAAGCTCTTCTCTTGCAGTTTCTACTCTGCATCTGTCCTTCACTGCCTTACTTGTCCTGATCTTCCATATTTGCTGCCTAATTTTTGCCACTTTATTCTCAATTCTGCTTTCCCATGCTGGCTTTCTGTCTCCCTTATCTTCTTCTCGCCTTTTCTTCACTTATGCCGTTGTCCATTGGTCTGTGTGGATTCTATACTGCCACTTCTCGAGTCCACACTCTCGATTGTGGAGTCCGCATGTTGTTCGAAAATTCTTAGCACCCTCTGACCATTGAAGGCCTGCCGGGGACTGAGGGCTTTTGCTCTATCATGACTTCTCATCAGTGTTATATTGTGTTTGATCCTAGGAAGTTGCCAACCAAGGCTTAAGAGACCTTCCTGCCCCATGAGCTTTCATTTTGGACTGCCCTTGTCCTAGGAAGTTGCCAACCAAGGCTTTAGAGTGCTTCCTACCCTGTGAGCTAAGTCATCCGGTTTATTATTATTATTATTATTATTAATGGCGCTGAATACACCTGACATATTAAAATGGCGCTTAATATTTTGCCTTATTATTATAATGGCGCTTAATACTATTTCTATTATTAAGCAAAAAATTTTTGAAAACGACTGATTTTTTTGGTATATATGAAGTAGATTAAGCAGTGACTTACATCCATACTAAATTTTCTGAAAAACCTCATATCTTGAGTATTTTTTAATAAAAGAACTTTTTAGGGGACACGCCCTTGCGAAAACTTACAATGCCTAGGGAATAATGTTCGGATTGGCTTCAAACTAGATTTATTCGCTTCTACATTAAATTTTACATCTAGATAATGGTTTCACTTGTTTTTTAGATGAGATCTAGTCCGATATTTGTTAAGAAATCTTAGCATGAACTATTTTAGGGGCAGGATAATGTAGGATGTTACTTAATCAAACATTTTTGAACTAGTCAATGCGTTAAATAAGTTCCAAAGTTTATTCTAGATGTAAAATATAATTTAGAAAACAATAAAAGCGGTCCGAAGTCAATCAACGTTTTATTAAGGGTCATTACCCTAAAAAAGTTTTATTAGGGATTTGACATTTAGAAAATGCTGATTGTGCTGCTCAGATCAACTTCAGATTGCTTTTATTCTCTTCTAAGCTTTAGAAAATGCTGATTGTGCTTTTCAAGTTACTTTTAGCGAACCCAAGAGCTGATATTGCTAAGACCCTGGGGGAAATTATTACTTCAGGAACCAATCTAAGTGTGGGAAAATTGTTCAAATGTGTAGATTGTTGTATGTTATCATATAGTTTATCATTTAACAGTAAGATGTACCAATATTAAATAAGAAATTATAATAAAATAGTCACTAGTCGTATTTAGCGCCATTATAATAGTACAAAGTTGTACTAAGTGTGATTATAATAGTTCAATTTAGTTGTATTCAGCGCCATTATAATAGATCATTTTGGCAAAATTTTTAAGGCCCTACCTTCTAAACTAATGCTCCTATTTTGCTCAAAATTACTGCACATATGAAGCAATGCATAGCGAAGCTCCACACCAAGTTTAATTGACATTGAATAAAAACAGAGGACACTGAAGGCGGAGGGCGCTGAATACAAAAAACCGAAAATCAGATATTCAGCGCCATAATAATAATTATTATTATATCAAAGTCTGGTACATCGTTACAAATGCACATATATTTCATCAGAGGAAGGCCTTTTTTGGCCGAATAGTAATGTAATTGTGTATGCTCTTTTTACATTTAATGTTACCATGTAATAGACTGTTGTGTTATAAATTTAAACTTAGCAAAACTCTCGATGTGTAAAAGTTTAGTGCCAAAGTTGTATCCCAAAAAAGTAACAATAGCCAACCGTCACCACCCTCACAGTCAGAAACGCCCGCGGCAAAAGTCCAACCTCGGCAGAAGCGTTTAGCCAATGTAGACTCTGATTTATGGGATATGCTATCACGTCCAGCACCGGACCAAAGCCGCAACAAAAATTCATTTACAATTGATTTCAAGATCAGTGTAGTTGATTGGTTGAAGTCGAATAAGAAAAGCATCAGTGAAACCGCTGCTTACTTTCAAGTCGATAGAAAACAGGTATAGCATTGTTTTAAACTTCATCTTATTGTTAAATTGCCACTATGGTTTTTTTATTTAAACATTTCCTCTAATTTTGACTGTGACACATGCAATAAATGAGAATTGATTGCTTGTTATCTATTTAATTTTTTCTTTGCTAAGTGTAGACAAATTTTTTTAGTGTTTTTTATGTTTACTTTATATTCCATTTTCTGCGTTTTGTACAAGCTTAGGTGTTAAAGCTTTTGTTGATGAAGGAAAACTAATGTGTTCTTTCGCCTAGGTAAGAGAGTGGCACAAGCAGTATGATAGTTTGAAAAAATGGGCACAGTGTGGTCGTGCAATGAACGCTCGACGTTTAAAAGTTCATCCTGCCCCACACTATCCGAAATTAGATGAAGCAGTGTTAAAGTTTGTGACGTCATCCAATGTTCGACCAAAGGTACTCTTGTTTTGAAATTTGGATTTCTTTGGTAATTTAGCTGAATGCTTTTTAGCATCAATTTTGAAACATTTTTCTAAAAATTATTTAAAATTGTAAAAACTGTTACTCTCGACTACATCCAACGCATAGAAATACTGAAGTTAGATCTTTGAAATATCGTTGCTACTGTTTTTACTTTAAGAATGTATCCATTTAAATATTTCAAAATTGTATTTTAAACTTTCAAGACACCTGATTTTACTTAGCAGATTCGAGATGAATTTTCTTATGTATTTGAGTTAGAGCAAATGTAAGTGAATACGATGAATTACATAATTGCATTGAGGAGAACGTACTTTTATGAACAGCGAAAAAATTTTGTGAACTCTCGTTCCTCGGATCTGAATGAGCTATCATAACAGTGGAAATTTGTAATCCCTTTTCAAAATGCCACTGCAATAAATTCGCATCAAGTTTGGTTCTAGCTCTTCTGCTTTGCTTTGGTGTCAACGTTGTTCTAGAAGAAAAAAGTTTATGGATGAAGGGTGTCCGTGACCACATAATACGTACACTATTCACTAAGGAAGCGTTATTACGCTAAAATATAAAACAACCCTAACTATGCTAATGTCAACTTTATAATCTTTTCTCGCACCTCTTTCCAACTATAAAATAAACATAATCACATTCCTCCCATGTTATCCCATTAGTCACTGCCGTCCTATTTTTAGGACAGGGTAAAAATCAAGTGATACACGACAACCTATGCTTTTTATTGATAAAGAATTGGTATTTCTATATAGTTAACTGTCTGATAAAGCGTAAAACAGAAAATACTGCAAAACTGATTTCTGAGATGTAAGATACCATAGTCTCATTTCAAGGTAATTTTGATACATTTTTGCTACGTGCTTAGAAATCAGCGCACATAGAAGATTAAATGTGGTAAGGTTATAAAATTCACCCTCCAAGTTAATCAACATCTCAGCTATTCATACAAATCATTTAACAAAAAATTAACCCCTGGGGAAATTTGTGAAAACATTTATGTAAGAGTCCTATTTATAGGACGGTAGGGCTGAGCTTAGAAAAAGTTAATTTTTCTTTCATTTTTGATTCAATTTATTTTTAGGTATAAATGACCCTGTTTTCATTAGTCCCATCTAGAAAACATATTTTATCAACTTGAGGCTGTTAAGGGCCCATAGTAACCATTTTTGATTTCGTTTGCTGTCAACCAATAACAATAAACATTCATTGCAGAAATTATGTGTGCAATCAAGCCCTACTATAATTACTATAATTACAGTAGGTCTTGGTGCCATATAGTTTGTTAGCGTGGGTTTTATTGTTGCCAAAGGCCGTTGTTATGTTGTTTGTACTGATATCTTAAAATTCAAAATTACTTACTAAAATCGGTTTTGTGCTTTTTCTCTGCCTACTACGGACCTTACAATATTGTATACATGTACTTATGGTTGCAGCATGCACAACATGTGAAAAAATGTTGTGTGCGGAAAGATATATAGAATCAAACCGACTCCATTAAATTTCCTATTGATGGACAACTTTTTCACCAGCTATGAGCTATTGGCGAGTTTGGCAAAACAAGAAAACTGACTGTTGGCACCAAGAAGGGAATCGTCTTCATGGTTTTGTTTTACCTTCTGAAAAACGAACTGAAGACAAGGGGTAGTGGTCACAGTTTCATCAGTTTGATTCTTCTACCGGCATTCTAATTACAAAATGATATGACAACCGATCAGTAGTTGTGGGAAGAAATTATATATGTGAGTCAAAGGTCGAAGAGCACATGTTCGAATGCCCAGAGTGATAGGAGTATTCATCTATGGAATGGGTGGAGTGGATTTAATGGACAATTTTATTTGTTGAAGAATGTCAATATCATCCAAGAAATTGTACTTTTCATTGGCCACATGTTTGCTGGATTTATGTGTTTCGAATGCTTGGATTCAGCACAAAAAAATGCCGTCACATAAGAACAAGATGGATTTAATGAATTTCAACAGCACTATTGCAACTTGGTATCTCAAAGCTTTCTCCATGCGGTAAACATTTGTTATGGATATTGCTAGAGTTGTTCCTCCAAACAATACACTGCGGTATGGTGGGATAGGCATTTTTGGCGACATGATGAATTCAATAAGAAACCCTTAATATTATGTGAAAAATGTGTATTACGCTTTGTAAAGACTGTTTTTCTCAGCATCACATTGCATAGTGATTTGTAGAACATTTACTGTATAATTGTTTGTGATATTACTAAAATACATTTTATTAGATAGTTTTCACGTTTGTTCCTACCATCCTATAAATAGGGAGTATTTGAACGTGAACTCAATCAAATAGCGCCAAATACTTTAAAAATAATTATCTAATCAAGATATTTTTCCCTACAACATATTGCCGGGACTAATGGGTTAAGATATTAATTGCACATTAGTTTTTTAAGCTTTGAAAAATGTACGGCATCTTCATAATTATATAGTTCTGCACTAGATGGACTTTATATTTTTTAATCGTCTTTTTCCAAGGACTTTGTAAACTTTGCGGTAAAAATTCCTTTAAAAATACTTTATCGTTACCCATTATTAGTCGTTTTTGATAATATGCGTTTGGCCCATTATGACAAAGATTACGTTGGTCAATCACTTGTTATTTTATTGTAGGTGTAAAACCAAAAAGTACTTCAAAAGTCGAAAATGTAGTAACACCACCTGTGCCGTGCAGCTGCAATTAGTGATTTACAACACTGGGGTTGATGATATGGCGTTGTCCTTAATTTTTTAATACCAACCAATCGTAGTAATTCTTTAAATACATTACTTTCAAATTGGCTACCTTAGTCTGGCAAAATTGATATTGGAGGCATATATTTAAAAACCCAATGCTTTAAGAATGCCGACGCAATGATTTGAGTTGTAATGTTAGTTATTGGTATTGCTTCAATCAATCTTGTAAAGTGATCTTCCATTTTCAAAATATACTTGTATCCTCTGCATACCTTAAGAGGACCAACGAGATCAATAGCAACAAATTCTAGGAGCTCTGATTTTAGTAGCTTTTGCATGCTTGTTTTTATTTCACCATATTTTTTATTAATTGCGCACTCCTGACATTTTGAACAAAATTGTTTATTATCAGTATGCATTTTATATCACCAATAATGTTGTTTCAGTGCATATAGACCATTTTGATAATTAAAATGTCTTAAATCGTTGTGATAATATTTCATATATTTAAGTAGCCGTCGATGCGGTTTGTCATTATAAGCTGTAAATTTTCTTCCATACAAATATGCATTAAAATATAGTGTACCCCAAAAAGTGTAAAGCCCTCTCGTTCTATTGTTGAATAATTTCTTTCTGATGTCGATAGTATTTTACTTGCAAATCCAATCGGCTTCCCTTCTTGAGATAAAACAGCTCCAAGTGCATCACCTGAAGCATCAGTATGTAGTACAAAAGATTTTGAAAAATTGGGAAATATTAACAACGTTGGATGAATTAAAAAATTTTTTAACTGCTCCAATTTTTTCACAGAAATTTCATCAAAAATTTAATTTTTCTGATCTTTAGTCTTTGTTAATTTAATTAATGGTGCAGCAATTGTAGAATATCCTTTTATATAACGTCTTTAATAATTTGCAAGTCCTAAAAATCGTCTTAAGTCTTTTAATAGATTTTGGAAATTGGTCAATTCTTTATTATATTCTGTTTAGAAGGATCTGGCAAAATATACCTTCAGCTGATATGACATGGCCAAGAAAATGCAACGACTTAATAAACTCAAATTTATTTATATTTATTTTCAAATTATATCTATCTAATCGTTCTAGAACCAAATTGGCATGACGAATGTGATCATCTAAGCTTCTAGAAAATACAACAATAACATCGATTTATTGCATGGAAGAATCAATAAAACTCTAGATAGTTTTCACAATTTAATCCCCTTACCCTGTGGACCTTCATTAGCACTCATTGCAACAACATCGATAAAGGCCAATAATTCTTGTTTCCATTCTTCATAGCAATCGAAGTCCTTTAGCTTTGGAAGCAACGTCAAAGGTTCCATTTGACTGCGCCAAATGTTATTACGTTAAAATATAAAACAACTATGCTAATGTCAAGTTTATGATCTTTTCCCACACCTCTTTACAACTATAATTTTACATANTTATTATATTCTGTTTAGAAGGATCTGGCAAAATATACCTTCAGCTGATATGACATGGCCAAGAAAATGCAACGACTTAATAAACTCAAATTTATTTATATTTATTTTCAAATTATATCTATCTAATCGTTCTAGAACCAAATTGGCATGACGAATGTGATCATCTAAGCTTCTAGAAAATACAACAATAACATCGATTTATTGCATGGAAGAATCAATAAAACTCTAGATAGTTTTCACAATTTAATCCCCTTACCCTGTGGACCTTCATTAGCACTCATTGCAACAACATCGATAAAGGCCAATAATTCTTGTTTCCATTCTTCATAGCAATCGAAGTCCTTTAGCTTTGGAAGCAACGTCAAAGGTTCCATTTGACTGCGCCAAATGTTATTACGTTAAAATATAAAACAACTATGCTAATGTCAAGTTTATGATCTTTTCCCACACCTCTTTACAACTATAATTTTACATAATCACAGAAAGTATGAGAAAGCGCTAATGTTGAAAATATTGTAGCCTCAGATTATGAGGTTATGTAAAAATGAAGGCAATGCCGCAGAGTACTTTGATGAAACACACTTTAAATTGGATTTTTCTCCAAACATATAATTGCTTTGTGTCAAATTTAGCGTCGGTATGTGAAATAACGTAACCCGTCAAGATTAGTGATCCGCGCACACTCCCGCTGTTCATTACTTTCACAAAAAAGCTAATTAATTTAGTTCAAAATATCCTTCTTTGCAGTATCACTGTTCTTGACTTCAATAGCTACCCTGTTTTTCCGCGGAGGTTCCAGCATAGTCGGAATAGCATTATGGTTTTTCGATTTGAAGTGCACTTTCTTCATGCTGTCTTCTCAGCAACAGTCGAATCAAAGCAGCAGTCAACGAGTGAATTAGAAAGATATTTTTGTAGTCCATAAATTTTAATAACAGAGGATATTGAGAGCTGTGATTATTGAGCAAGAATAAGCGTTAAGTTATCCAAAATTTTTAGTGTCTTGAAAATATCAATCAAACTAAGTTCATTTCGCATCACAATAATTGGAGTAATATTCAATCAGTTCTTTTCTAGGGATTATAGAAAGAATTCTGTTTAAGAGGGCTTTGAGATCGTTATTCAGATCACTATATAATGTGGTTAACAAGCGCCATATATGACAGGCGATCAAAATTTCCTCTTGGTGCAAGTAACAAGTTTAGTATCGGAATCGGATACAAATTAGATTTTTGCGTCACTATTGAAGATATTTAGGTCAAAAATATTTTCCAAATTGTTGCTTATTGCATTTGAATGTTTTCACAAGTTCTGAAAATCCATCATTTTGTTGCTCATAAAGTACCTGCGAATTCATAGTAATCGCTGAGTCGACATCAGTAGTATTAGTTATACACTTGAAATCGATCTGATTGTGCGAGTTCTTTGAATGATTAGCAGCATTACTAAAAGGAAAGACGCCAACTGCATATTATGTAAGGCTTTTGGTCAGCAGTTTTATATTTTCTTAGCGGATTCTTGATAAAAATATTGCTTCATCAAACAACCACAAAAGTACCATCTGCATATATGAATACAATTTATTCTCTTCTTCCCAGACATGTTACAATTCTTACTTATTAAGTGTGTTCTGTTTTCCTCATGTATTTATATGAAAAGCAAGTTGGTGGGTTATGGTAATGGTTCAGCAAAATGGGTAACGTGATAATATGGAAAGCACAAAAGGATATAACCGAGACGTGCATTCGCTGAATTGTTCTTGGACGGCACCCTTCAAAAACAGAGTACTACACAGTCTTAAATTGTGAATTTAAAAATCATTCCACCACTATGTAAGACTAACATTTTAGCCAGTGGAGAATAGCTAGTATTTTCACTACACTAATATTTTTCTCTATCATTTCACATATTACTGAGAATACAGATTTAATTGTTGTGTGTAAAAATACTTATTATTTTCTAATGAGCTTAGTTATCCTAGATGAAATTCTGTACAAATGGATAACTGTTACTTACATGCGTCTTCTTCTATAGAACCTCTTACATTAGATTAATTCGAAAATAATAGAAGTAATAGCAGGCTATACATGTTAGTGAAACTTGCGTTCTTACATATATGGTGTGTTTGGGTCTATTTTAAGTTTTTTTCTCCATTTATTAAAATATGGAATACATAATTTTGTTGCACTCTCGCAATTGAATGAACTAAGGCGTATCATATATGAGCTGATTGTGCTTCCACCAGTACTTGGTAAATTCATGATATAAGTAAAATATAGTACCACCCAATATAACTGTTTTACTAAACAAAAGTAAAAAAATTACTGTCTTGTAATTCATAAATTGAAATGTGATGTTTTGCAATCTGATTGGCCGAGATGTTGTAATCATTAATAGTTAGCTTTAAAAGTGTTAAAAATATATGTTGAATTTCTTTTTTGTGGACATCTATGTACATAAGCACACGTGAATCTTTTAGGTTTATGGATAATTTTTGTGTCACAGATTTTCAATTATTGGAGGTGCTGTTAGTCTCTCCCACTATTTGTACTACTGCCATCAGCTGCTATATTTTTTGCCTTACTTACATTTTATTGCGAACACACGTAAGATGCTTATGCTAAAAATTCATTACAATGACAATTTCTTAGCATTTTGAATTGTTTTACAATAAATATTATACACAATACATTCGCTTAGGTTTCGTAAAAAGCCCCATTTCAGTAGTAGTAGTAGTAGTAGTAGTAGTAAATAGATTTATTCACTAAAAATAAATAGATAAAAATTATGCAAATACACTATTTATAGTAATAAAAATTGTTACAGCAACTACAAAGAACAAATCTTGAGCAAGATGGGATTTCTTCATATTTATCAACAAACATACGCCAGAACCATAATCCTAATTGAGATCGAACTAATTTAGGTTTGTCAAATAAATTTATGTCGCTTCTCAAATGTACAAAATTTGCCAAAGAGGTAATTCTGTTAAAATAGAATGATTTGCATTTTTGTTTGTTCAGTATTTTGGAACTAAAAAGATGAGTGCTAGATCTGAGATCAGATTTACCCGCCAAGTACAACGATAAATAATCAAAAACGGCAAAATCATAGCATTGTTTAAGAAGCTTGTTTAAAAAGATGAGATCATTAAGTTGTAGCAAATAAGAAATAGGCAACATTGTCAATTTTAACCAATCTGTTTTTGTATCCTTTTAATGGTACCATCCAACGAGTGCAGCGGCTTTAAAAGTATCCAGTTTTTTTGTATCAGTGATATTTGTTGACCATATAGTAGATCCGTATGTAAGGATGAAGAGCACCATCGAACGATAAAGTTTGTTTGGTGAAAGAATTTCGATTAAAAGGAATGTTACGTCTGATATTACATTATGAGCGATTATCATTTATAGTTTTTTGCTTGATATGAAATGACCATGAAAGTCTAAGTATGTTTTGGTTATGTTTCTGAATGTATGTAAATCAATCATTTTTAATTAGTTATCATTGATATCAGACCTGGACAGGAGATTAGGTTACTATTAGCTGGTCTAAACTTCTGACTTCGACTATTTTTCCTCCTATTTTGATTTTACTCTTTTTTATTTAGGATCAATGTATACGATCTAAAGCAGTTCACTTGGCCAAAGAGATGGGCCTCTCCAAATTTAAGGCTTCTGCTTGTTGGCTTAATCGCTGGAAGCGTAGAAATTTTTCAACCTTAGTCAATAACTAATTTTAAATTTAATTGTGCAATACAGTTTATCGTGTATAGAATATTTTAAATTTGTAAGTTTTAATACGCAATTTATTGTTGCATATCATTAAAATAATTTGTATTACAATTATCACAATGGGCGTTTTATATTTTGCTACTCCTGTGCTTATTTGCAAGATTATATACATGTAAATCTATAGTGTGATTATCTCCAAGTAGTGGTGTAGCTAAGTGTAGGTGCGGGTAGCAGTGCCTACACAAATTTCGGAGTTTGCCTTCCCAGAAGAAATTTTTGCGCCTATCCGAATAAATTGCTTGTCCAAAAAGATTGGTAAAGATAACGCCCCACTAATCTGAAAACTATCTCCATTAAAATAGTAGTTTTATTTGTCAACATTTCAAATCATGTGCATGTGCTTGGGGTAGCTTGAAAACTGCGTGGTTTTCAGAAAAGGTTTGCCAAGAACATGAAACATTTTGATGGATGTTTTCATAGGCATCTGCAAGAAGGGACAATCTGATTTGACCTTAGGATTTGTAGTCCCTTTTTAATGAAATCATAATTTTGTGAACTAAAAAAATGTTATTTGTACATTGAATTATTTTTGACACGTGATCAGGAAATCTTTCTTATTGCATTAGAAGTTTTTCAAGTGTTTGTTTTTATAAAACACTTTTGTAGAATAAAATATGATGCAAATTTTTAAAAGTTTGTGTACGCTACAAAATTTCAGTTAAACAACATCTTTATCAAGTACATTTACTCAAACAATATTTAGCGCAAATGTGCACAGATCCAGATCCAGATTTACAAATTGGCAGCGTAGGCAGTTGCCTATACGGCAATTTTTGTGAGACGTTACTTTTACCAATAAAAATAGAAATTAGATAAATATTTTGATTTATATAAGGGACAATGGAAATTGAGATATAAATTTATATTGGGTGTGCCATGACCCACTTAATAATTAGCCTAATTAGTTGCAGCATCGCTTTGCAAAAACGGAGCTGAGTACCGATTGGGTAATTATATGTCGAAATTTGTAGAAACAAATTGATTAAACTTGTCAAGTTCCTGTAAAAAAATATGAAAAAATAGCAACACCTACATTTTTGTAATAGGAATTTTGCCTACCTCGAGCTTTTGCTTGCCTTGCCCAACCAAGTGTTCTAGCCATGCCACTGGCTACAAATATACATACAGCATGCGGAGTTCATTTTTCAGCTGTGTATACAATGTTGTTTCTACTTTAACCTCATACAACATTTAGTGCCTTAGCTGCACTCAATTCAAATTTGGAAGCATTAATTTAAAAAGTTATGTAAAATTCAATAATTTTTCTAGAGGCACATGAATTTGAAAAATAAATTCAGATTAATTAAAAACTTTACGTTTACTATGTAAATAGATATTTGTTTCTTTTCAGCTTAAAAAATTATTTTCAAATCTGAAATATTGACAAAATAATTACATTCACTGACTTATAGTAATTTACATTATTGATGTTATGTAGTTATTAGGTTAGATTAGAGGCATTCAAATTTGAATCCTTTATATTCAAGAATTTTTTTGTCTATCTTAGTGACAAAATTTCATTCTTTTAATCATTAAAATTTAATATCATGAAAGTATCCCCCTATTTTTATCCCAGCATGCATGAGTTCTTATGCTAAAAAATACATTTTGGACGTACATAATGAATGAATTTATTGCAATCAAAACTCATATTCAAATATTTTGAATCCATATTTATATATTAAATTTCATTCCTGTGTTGGTATGGGGTGTATTTCGATTGTACGTTGATAGAATCGGGTCAGTAACACATGCGCTTTTAACAAGAGCAGCGAGGAAACAGATTTAATTGGTTAAAAGAACCAGCGTTGACTCACACTACAAATAATCTTTCAAAACGTTATTTTTTTAGAATAAAAGTTTGCTTAAATTGAAATTATTTTGTTCTATGCGTTTAGGTAAAATTACTATTTTGTTTACAAGTTATGGTACACAAAATTTTATAATTTATGTACATCACGTATTCTATACCAGACTTGTCAACGAGCCGAGCTTGAGCACAGTATTTGATATACGAGCTCAAAACGAGCCTATTTTAGGCAAAGCAAGTTTATAGTTCTGCTTGTAAATTTGATTATGGAGATTTTTCTTATTTTTTGCAGTCAGTATGCCTTTCCTATAATCTTATTTAAGAAATGTTTATTAAATAATAGAAAGAGATATGTAAAAAATTCTTTGAGCACAATATTTTTAAAAGAATACCGAGCTAAAACGAGCCTCATTCAAAGATTTTATTTGGCGAGCCGAACTTACACAAAATTTAAACGAGCCGAGCTTGGAAATGTCGGCTCATTATAAAGACGACATAGTAGTAATGGCCGAGAGAAGAACAGCGCAATCTGAACTTTGACCCCTTCCAGGTCTTGGATATTGACAGGGGTGTTGTAGTGACGTTATGGAAATTGCAGAGCCATTGTGTTGACTAATTAAACATGTACTTACTATCTTTGTGATATTTACAGAAGGCCAATTTAGTTAGCATGTTTACTTGTTTGCATACATCTATTTTTTGTTAATATACGTGACATTGTTAGCTGGCAGTTTACATCACGTTTGTGATAATACATTGTTGGCTAATGATTAATTTTCCTTTACATAAAATATTCCATGCGTTTCTAATGATTAACAATCGATGCAATTTAATTCATTATTTTTATACATTACATGCAAAGGGTTACAATTCGTTTTTCAAATTCGTTGCTATTTCATTGTAAAAATTCTTACATTTAATTCATTCTTCGCAAATACAAAACGGAAAAAATATAAGTACTTAAACATTGCAGGTGTATGAAATATAGACTTACATGATAAAGCAATTTCGTTTCTCTAAAAATAATACATGCGATGCTATTAGTAGGATTTATACATATACATGCTTTCATTAATACACTATTATGATATTAGTTTTACACAGCGGTCTTCTCTTTGCATTTCTGTTTAGTTTATAAGGATTTTTGGGGTTGCAGATGTTTGTAGAGTGTTGCATCTTTTGTTGACTTTACACATCTTCTTCAGTTTATTTGATTTATGGCTTTTGCGTGCTTGTAGGCATTACATGGGTTTTCTGTTTTCAATTGCTTTGTAGCTTTAATGTACAAATTCCTTATATCGACTCTGATTGTAGCTGGTATAGACATGATGGCACATTCGTAATTCACTGTCTTGTAGTTGATGACAATTTTTTCCCATCTGTAGTAACACGGTAAGTATGAATTTCTAGAATTTTCCAGGCTTTGTATTCTAATCAAATAACTATACAAAACGTACTTATATTTGTGGACATCTAATACTATGCTCATGTGATTAAGATTCAATGTTGCGCATTACATTCAAAGCACTATTAGACTTATATTAAAAGCAAATATTTTAATGGTGTGAGAAATCATTAAGCAAACTATTATGGAAACAGCCGTGATATTTTGGGAATTTCTGTTAAATTATTCCAATGAAAATCCAATTGGAATTCAATGAATAGCAAATTTGCTTGTCCAACCAATTCCAATACGATTCCAATGTCCAATTGTAATCCAATTAAATTCCAATTCCAATGGACAAGGCTGCAAATTAGTCAACTCTATGTCAAGACCGTATTCTAAACGTACAAATTCTTGTAAATAGTGTATTATTCACACGTAAAAAATATAGGCGCATGGTACTTAAAAGATTGATCACTAAGAATTTTGAGAAAACTGCAAACTAACACTTTGTAAGCATAATATCAGCCAGCTAAAAAATTTGAAATGTAAATACGTTGAGATTTAAAGATTTAGTTAAAATACATGTAACAAAAATTATCATACCATTTATGAAAATATTAGACAAATGGTCAAGAATTGTAAATTAATAATTTAAAGGTCAACATAGCAAAAAAACAATGATTATAAAATCATTGTAAAAACTACCATAGCTTGGAAATTTAATACATATTTGGTTAATACCATCCATATGCCAAGTGTTAGGTCGAATATTGCTTAAAAATACAAAGATAAATATGTGTGGTCAATTAAAATACATGAGTTAGAAACCAGAAATATTAAAAACATGTGAAATATTGCAAATTTGTACAAATAATGAAAGCAAAAAACATTAAATTTGGGGGATCAAAGGCGCATCAATGTTTCTAGATAAGATAAGATAAGAGATTCTATATTCAGATAAATGTTTACAATTCAATAACTGATAATTTATCTGAATAGCGTCATAAATTACAAAAAAGTAACCAATCTACAAATCAACATACATTACAAAAAGTAACAATTCTTACAGGCTATGGATGAAATACTTTATATTGCTATTTTAATGACGAGTTATCGTATAGTCATTGTTGTAAAATTTAAATCCTAACCATGATGTACCTAAAATATATTTTTGCTTAAGGAAGATTTTTAAACGCTTTTTAAAAGGTTTCAATTTTTCAATGCTTTTAATTTCTTTAGGTAGCGAATTCCAGGTTCGAATTGCGACATTAATGAAAGATTTCTTC
>CABFPE010000180.1:50651-91841 GCA_900660155.1 Hofstenia miamia | reverse complement strand
TAGGCGAAGTTGAAGAAAAGCTGAGCAAAGAGAAAGCCATCAAAGATTTCTTGAAGCTCCGTGGCGGGGAAATGAAATCAAACGCTGTTGGAGGGTTGAGAGTCAAGATGTAATTAGCAGCAGTACAAGCACGATTGAAAAACGAGTGAAGGGTGCGATGTTTCTTGGGACGACAAATGGAGAAAGTGACATCATCAGAGCGAGTAGACCGGGAATTAGAGAACTTAATGAAATCAAAAAGATCAAGATCCAATTTGCGAGTGAGCAGTTGATTAAACAGGNCCAAAGAGGAAATCCATTTGAAAGCGCGTTTCTGGAAACGTTCCATGGAGTGGAACAAAGCACGAGAAGGCCACCAACAAGGAGACGCGTAGAGAAGAATGGCGCGAGGAATGGACTTGAACAAAGAGAGTTTCACAGCGGACGAGGTATTAAAAGGGCAAATAGCGAGGAATTAGCTTTGCGGAGACGCAAAGACACATGTCCAGTCCAATTTAAGTTTGCAGTAATTTGAACTCCAAGATGAGCGCGATGAGGAGCAAAGTTCACAGGTAGAGGCAAATCAGAAGGGGGTCACAGAAAAGGAAATACCCCATGTCTTGGTAGTGCTAAAATCAAAATAGTTGACAGAGGACCAAGTAGACAAATGCTCAAGATCAGAAGAAATGTTAGAAGCAAAAGACTAGCCAAATTCAAAAATCGCAGTGTCGTCGACATACAACATGCAAGACTAGTTGTGAACACTAGTAACGGGTACATGAGAAGATGTAGACGAGTTGATTTTGACACATTGGTGGTGATTGGTCAGGTAAGACTGGAACAGTTCGATGGAATCCGCATCAAAACCAAATACACGTAACTTGTCAAGCAGAATGGAATGAGGGAGGCGATCAAATGCTTTTGAGATGTCAAGAAAGATAATACAACCAGGATCATTACAATCAGAGTGAAAGTAGCAGTTTTCAATCAGTGTGAGTAAGTTAGTAATCGTAGACCGACTAGGAAGGTTGTCATGCTGAGAGGAAGAGATGTGCTGACGAATTTTTGGGAATACATAACGAAAAACAAGGCGTTCAAAGATGATAGACAGTCGAGATAGAATAGCTATTGGGCTGTAGGACGTGACCTGCGACGAGGGAAGCTGATTAGATTTTAACAGCGGAAAAATCCAAGATGTCTTCCAACAGGCGGGATATCGCTTAGAGGAGCAAATGAATGAGTAAAGATGTCTCTATAGATGATCTCGGGATTGTATCATCATGTATTCATGATGTGTGTCCCTAAAAATGGATTTCCAGAGTCACACAGTGTGGCATTGGAAAACTAGAATATGACATTGGAATAGAAAATCATATTAAATAGTTTAATAATAATAATAATTGTATTGTAACAACAAACAAACTCATATATAATAAAATAATCCTAAAATATAACACACTGTTTTTTTCATCCGCATTGCCGACTTTCTCTTTTGCTTCCCTGAAAACGCCTGTAAAATATTGTTCCTGTACTGCGCTTGATAATATTTTTGAAATATTCCTTTCTTGTCATTAAACCACTTTGCAATTGCTGGCTTGACATCGTATTCTGTCAATGAAGTCATCATATTGAGTTTAATATATAGTTAAGTTTTCATAGTTGATGTCAAACAACTAGATCTATAAGATGACTTCAAGATATAGAAATCCTCAAATTTTCACTAATACAATCTGATTACTTGTCGCTTGAGGAAAACTCAGTGTAACTTAGTACGAAATCTCGAACGTCTTGTTCAAGACAGATCGTCTCAGGTTTTAAGTTTCTTGATAAAATTAATGACTGTAGAAATGTCACTTGTCTGAAACAAACTTATGCACCAAATTCGTGCTCACAAGAAACAAAAATATTCCTTCACCAATTACAGTTTCTTGAATTTTTTTTGAAAAAAAGAAAGCAATGCGATTTAAAAAAATAACTTTCGGAGTCTCAATATGAAAAAGCGGAAGGTTAGTGGATTTAAATTTCTTGTGGAATAGTTTATAGACAAATAGTACATCAATAGCAACAGCTAGCAATGAGAAATTATTATAACTTTAGTAATGACTTTAGAAATCCTTTTGCGTCATATTCGCAATTTTCAACAAAAAACAAATATTTAACAAGTGCTCTCCAATTTCGCAGAATACTTACAAACATATTATATATGAATTCGGTCCATGGAAAATCGTGAAAATTAGGAAACTTATTATTTTATTTTAGGATTGCCACAGGTTGTTCTTGTAAATTTCTTTTAAATTATATATATTATATATATATGTATATATATATATATATATATATATATATATATATATAAGGGATGTGTATAATGTCTACAATAAGTAAAGTATTTCTTTATATCATTTTTACTGATTCTATTTAGAAAATGTATATAAGTTGAAAATTGTAAATTTTGAATAGATTTGCAAGTCTTTCTGTATATTGTAACGGTTGCTTTTCACTAGGTAATGTATATATGTTATATATGTATAATTTGAAAAAATGTTCAAGTGTTCCTGTATGAATGTAGATTTAAATAAATAAATTATATGTATTTTGACAAATATGAATCACAATAATACACTTGGTGTGTTTTTGTGATGTTTAAAAAAAATGTTCATTAGAAATTTGTATAAGTCTTGAAACTTGTGTAAAACCTCAAAATATTTCAGGCTCGGGTGCGCCTGATTTTTATATTTTTGTAACACAACTTTGCGTACATGTGTATATTTCTGTAATACATGGGCTTACAAAATTTCAAAGAAAACCATTCATTATTCACTGAGAAATTGATGAAAGTTTGAGTTATTGAGGCTTTTTAGGCTTTAAGTCCAACTTTCTCAAAAATTCCACATAAGAACCTTTATAAATTTTAATATGTTGTAGAGAAATGTCTCTTCTCCAATATTCATTATTTGGCTAAGCTGAATCATCCCTGTGAGAAAAGCCACTTGAGGCCTAAAATTTTAGGCTTTTTGGCCAAACTATTTTAGGCTTTATATGTTTTTTTAAAATATATAGTATTGTATCAATGTTTAATTGGCAAATGTACATTTTCATGCAAATCCAATAATTTTAGGCTGAGATATTGGCAAAAATGTGAATTTTAGGCCTGATTTTAGGCCCATTTTTTCTCAAAAACGGCATTACAGGAGTTTTTTAAATTTTTATATTTTTCATATATGGATAAACCTACAACATATGTAAGTTGCTAAGGTGAAATTTCATTGTGGGACTGGCTACACAAGTATGAGTTTTTTAGGCTTTTTGGGAATTTTATTATTTGGTTTTTAAACAAATACTCCAACAGGCATTTGTGCAAAGTTTGGTGAATATATATTAAGAAATGGCCAATTTATAGGCATTTATATTTCAAAAAAATTGTAAATTTTGAAATGTTTAAAAACCTATGCTTGCCAAAGCCTCAGCACGTTTTTTACTAAAAATGTGACAATTTTTAATGGATTCGGATTTTTAGAAAAATTTTGAGGTTTACGTTTTTTTTAGTCCCTCATGTAAAAACTCCAGTTTTCAGGTAGATTTTTAAATTTTAGGCTTTTTTAAAAGTTGAAAAATTTCAACTTTGCAAGTTTATAACTTTTGTAGTTTGCGGCCCACAAACTTGTGCCTAAGGTAGCACATTTACAGTTTGGTCTTCTGTAATTACCAAATGTGTAAGCTTTGGAAAATATACAATAGTGAATGTGTGGCGAGCAGTTGAATTTGAAAAGTGTGAAAAACCGTTTTTTCAAAATTGGCAAAAATAGGCTTTTGGTGCAAGTAACTTTGGGGGAGATTACCAATAGACAGTGATGGGAATGTGCCAGTGGGTGAAAGGGGGCCAAAAACTCAAAAAAAGTGCGCCCATTTTCTGAATTTCACTTCACGTAAATGTAAAACATTTTGCTTTCAGCAAAATTTTAGTTCCTTGTGGTGGGCCTGTCTAAGAGTTAAAAACATTGTTTTAAACGTTTAAAGCGTTTTTTGTAAAATATACACTTTTTGTCAACCTTGTATTCATATATACTAATACCCCTCCCTTCTCAATTTAGTTATAATGGATTTTTGTAATTAAGCTTGTATATTTCAAATGAAGTAATAGATAAGTTCTGTTGTGGCATTTTCAGGAGTTCAGGAGACACTTTCTGTCGATTTTTATTGCGGTAGTTTCGAGACGGTACATTCAGGGGTGACTCATGTTTAAATATATATATCCGCATCAGTCTTGTCAACGAGTCGACATTTCCAAGCTCGACTCGTTTAAATTTTGTGTAAGTTCGGCTCGGCTCGCCACATAAAATCTTTGAATGAAGCTCGTTTTAGCTAGGTATTTTTTTTAAAAAAATTGTCCTCAAAGAATTTTGTACATAGCTCTTCCTATTATTTATAAACATTTCTTAAATATGATTATAGGAAAGGCATACTGACTGCAAAAAATAAGAAAAATCTCCATAATCAAATTAACCATCAGAACTATAAATTTTCTTTGCCTAAAATAGGCTAGTTTTGGGCTCGTTGTATATCAAATCAAATACTGTGCTCAAGCTCCGCTCGTTAGAAGCTCGGTTCGTTGACAAGTCTGATCCGCATACATAAAATACGTTGCAGGCTCATCGCCTGAAGTTCTCTGCAATTCATTTAATAAAGTGAAGTCTTTCATCATTGCTCGTATAAATTGTATTGATTTTTCGAAATTATGCATTGAAATATTTTAAATGCTAGAACTGTATCTTATTGGGATCACATTTTTAAACAGATTCACAGAACTTTGTAAAATTTCACCTTCCTTAAGATCGACAATAATTTTATTGACTGTTTAATAAATTTGTAAACCTGTATTAAGGTAATAAATCTATTTAATAATAATAATAATTGCAGTATAATATCAAGAACGTGTGAACGCTTATTTATCCATTTAGTTTTATATTCCAATATTTACGATCTTGAATTCTGTGGGTCGCAAGAAACAGGGGATATTTAAATATCTCCGACATATCTACTTATAGCTGTTAACATTATGTTGTTTGTTATGGTTTTGGCATTACACTCCATAATCTCCTCAAACACAATGCGTTTTGACCTCGACCGCCAGCATGACCATATATCTTAAAATTCCTCGTTTTCTTGAAAACTGCCGAATTTTTTTGCAATAGTTAGATAATTTAGAAACATTAAGCAAGAAATTCATCTTAATAATGTTTGTGAAAAAATATATCATGACATCTTTAGACTAGATTTGAATTTTAATCATTAATGCTTATTTCTTTAACAACAAATAGACCGTTGTCACTTTAACCCTCTAACTACCAGACCATGAGTTCTTTAGATATCTTTAATATATAACTTGTTTTTGTTGATAACGTCTTTCTTGTATTATATACTTTACAAATTTTAAAATTAAAATTGATTTCATATGGAGTAGAAATTTGGGCGTACGAGTACTCAAATTGTTGGGTATTAGCTTGAATGGCATCCTTTTTTTCTTACCATTTTTGCGATTTTCACTATTTATCTCTAATTGTAGGCTATCGTGCTTGGTTTCTCTCCGTTAGTTTAACATGTTGTATTTATATAGGGTAGCACATTTATATATATCTTAGCCTAACGAGAAAAATATATCTAAATATAATTGTAACTCGACTCAAACTCGCGAGCTATGGTTCCAATTTATACTATGTATGTATGAGATAACATTATTGCTTAGATGACTGCAAATTTCCTTTGTGCTTGCTATATGCCATGTATGCAAAATACACTTGATTACTATATTTGTATTACAAAAAAGAACGATTGGCATTAAATTTTAAGAAGGTCTACAACTACTATTTTTTAGTTCACTGAGACCCTGCATTACTTCAGAATGAAGTTAGAGTGGATATTGAGTAAACTTTGATTATACAAAATATTTTGAATATTCTTAAATATCTACTCTACTCTGATATCTGATTAACAAATTCTACCATGCAAACTATATGTAATAATAAGTCGATTAAATTAGGCCATTTACACTGTTGTTGTACTTATACAACTTCATGTATAATTCTCATTTTTAATTGCGAATGGTTTACTTCGACCATCTCAATTTCCATTGTAAAGTTGGTCAATGTATTTAGGGACAAGCTATAATTATTCCATGACTATTTTATGTCTCCCTGTCACATCAGATAAGAAATTAATGGTTAATTAGCTTAATTTTATCATTGGAAGATGATTGCAATTTAATCTTCCATTGACACGCTTTCGACAATTAATATATTAACCCTGGTTAATTCGCTATCCGAGTGCAACGAATTCGCGGAAATTATTGGAGAATATCAGCTTTAAATTACTGTAGCACTTTTTCTAAGGTTCAATCCTATTGGTTCGCATATTTTAAAGTGTTGCGACTCAGTTGTATTATAATTTAAATTATGTCGGTTCCCTCCGTTTCTATTTTCGCTTTGACTAATACTTGTATAGTGGATTTAAAAGAGGCTCAAGAAAATATCAGGTGCTTTTTAACTTCATGGGCGGCATGTGCGCGTGGACAGTTTCTACCAAAGCGTGTGTCGCCGAATTCTCCACTCGTTTACATAGATGTCCCTTTGAAATTTCTTCTGGCACGCCCAGCCGATCCTAAATTTAAGTGTCAGAACGACGATTCTGCAGACGGTGCTTCTGACGCAATTACTCGCATTTATTTCTCATATCAAGATGACCCTAGTCAAGTAGAATGCACTGCATTCGACAATTTCGTACGTTATGGATCAAGTCTTAACGTTGGTAAGACAATAGTTCTTGTTCCATCAGAAAGTGGGGAAGGTTGGAAGTCGCTAGCCAAAAAATTAGTGGACACTCTTAGCTTAGATTGTATTGGAATTATAGCGATTGCTTATAGTGATAGCTTCAAACGCGTGCGTGTTGAAACCAGTGATAGCAGTGAACTCCCCAAATATTCACTGATTCATGCCAACGCTGCAATGAGTTACAGAGTTGACATTTACGATCAATTAGCGCGGATAGTCCGATTCATTCTCTAGGCGAGGACTATGTTGTTCAAATCAGAAAACCGGCTTTCGCAATTAGACATATTTTTTATCTTAGCATGCAATGCATGGCTGATTTGCAAATATATTTTTATATTTACCTGTTATTTACACTTAAATCTCCAAAGAGTTTTAGCTCATTAGTTTACATAAATACATATGTCGTTCACTGAAGCAGTAATTCCCCCACACTCTCTGCTTTTAGTTGGATCTTTTATTAATCAGTTTGAATTTTCGTTTTTAATTTTAGCGCTTGTTACTCATCCTTTTTACTAAATTATCAATAAAATGAAGTGCTGGTGCTAAAGTGGAGCGATAATATTTCATTAGAAACCTATTCCCAATTCGTTTTACTTGGCTATTCGTATTAACCTTTATTTGTCTACGAATGCCGCCAAATTGTTTTAACTACCATTTTTACAGGCGCGGTCTTAGAAAATTTTGAACGGGCGTCCAATTTTTTTTCCTAGAAATATAAAACGATTTTATATTTACAAGTTATACAAAATCTAATCATATTTGCAAAAATTTCAATGATTTATGAGGTTCTTCACAAAAACTTTAGTGCTTATATTTATAAGCATGAAAGCTAGTCTTTTAAGACGTCCTTTATTTATGGGAGAGCAGAACATTTTTAGAAAAAATGGTTGCTATTGCATGAAAAACAGTAACCATATTTTTATAATCACTCAAAAAGTCCGCAATTTCATATGATGTTTACACCGTTTTCTTAAGGGGGGGGGGGGCTAAAACCCCGCTTACATTTGTTAAATATAATAGCTTTAGAATGCATAAGCTGTAGTTTATACAAAGCATTTTTAAATTGGTACTGAAAGTTGGAAGCGGGTTGCTTATTTATTTACAAGGAATCGTGCTCATAACCACTGAAATGTCTGTCAAATCTGGCAGTAGCTAATGATACTATCACGCAAAATATAGACCTTGGCTCCTAAAAGTTTAAAAACAAGCATTGAATTTTTTTATAAAAATTTTGTATTATTGTACTAATCAGTTTTATATTTTAAAATATTTTTTTGGAAACGTGTCTTATTGCGTACCGGCAATCCTCTGGTTTGGGTTGATATTTGATATTATGCTTCCAACTTTGTTTTTGCAACATTTTTTAAGTGAGCAACAATAATTATTTTATCAGTCCCCGAACTGAACGTAGCACATGTTTGATCGTTTGTATATAATTTAGCTTGGTTATTTCAATAGCAATTTTGTCCTATAAACAGAGGTAATTCTTAAAACGTTTTCCATTTGACTTTGCTGCATGTATGTGTACATGTATATTCAAGCAGTTTATGTTATCAACTGAGCAATGTATAACAGTGCAATGAATGAATTTGTGAGTATAGTGGGATGGCAACAGTTTCTAGCAGAATTGATTGGAATTGTGTACAGCCATTGAAACTGACCGTTTTCGATCTAGTCACTAAATGTCTACAAGTTTGATGGAAATATTAGTCCAATTATTAAACAACGTTGTGTCAACGCTGTCTAGACGTTTTGCTGTTTTCATATCTGCTATCGAAATACGTGATGCATTTTAAATCGCAAATATTTTATTCAAATTACTTCCAATTCCAAAGCATTGAGAAATTCGCATCAAAATTCGTTTTTAAAATTCGCTTAAAAATACGCTTACTTCTATCAATCGGACATTTTTTCGCTATTGTTTGCTGGTTTGCTAGGGTTGGTTGTCTCATGCTCTCATTAGGGCTAGATTTAGTCTACACTTAGTTATTTTCATAAACCAAGGTTCACATTAGCCAAAAATAAGCAACCTCTAGATCTTATTACATTTGGCTATTGCAACACCAATCACTAAAATTTTACGGTTGATGTATGTATGCATGTACATGTACTACATTCTAAGAGGCAAAATTCATTAAAAGTTGAAACTCAACTTGTAGTACATTCTTTTTTGTCAAATTGAAGTAATTTTTACAAGCCGAGGCTGCTTTTTTAGGCAGTAACTGATCATCTTTGAGGCTCCAACCAATCTGCAGTTGTTTATAAAAACAATTAGGTGTATATTAGTTTCTGATGTTTTCACATTTCTAGAGATTTTGTGGATAATGAAATGTGTCGCAGATATTATTTGAGTGAATTGGGCGGACATAACTAATCTGTAGTTGTCACGAAATTGGAATGCACCGTTAAATAACATATGGCACTTGATTAGTAATGCCACTCAATTCAACTTGCATCTTTATATTTTAACGCTCTATCAATTATTTCAGTTATAATTTTTTATAGTAGTAAATCCCCTAATTGAATTTATTACAACTAAGGCTTTTGAAAAGAAAGATACAGAGTATCCATATGTTAAGTGTCTTTGCCGGTTTTTCAACCAATGAGACTTTTATTATTGATGAAGTTTCAATCACATTACGAAATTTTGTTTATTTTATACCTGATTGTATGCAAATCAGTAGTGTGGAGCATGTTAATATTTCGATATTATTCGTGTGAGACTTCATTTATTGTCTTCTGTTTAGAATTTTTACATGCATAATTTTACTAGTTTTCAGGTTCGCCGTAGGCCGGGATTTTCCATTCACACTTCCAGCCCACGCTCACAAGATTTCATACCAGGCCCACGTGGGCATGCCCACACCCTCAGAAATTTTCAGCAACTCAGTTTATTGTGTTCCCAAAGCAAAAATTAACAAAGAAAATGCTTTTTCTAGCATGTAAATTTCATAAACTATTGGTTGTAATTAGCCAACTGTGATATGAAATTAAAAAATTATAATATATGACCTATAATTTATAAAGCATGACTTTTAAAATATTTTTTTGTAAAGATTCTTTGTAAAATATAATATGTCATATTTTACCGTGAAATTGAAGAGATATATTTTCATAGTACAAAGTCAAACACTGAAAAAATATTTCGATTAAGTTTTTAGTTCGGTAATCCCAAGAAACTGCTAGTTTTACAAGTTTGCAGTAATTTGTTTCCAAATCTTTTAGAATATAAAACGAATAGTAGGCCAAGTGACCTATTCAGGGATTAGAATCGAGTTTCTCTAAGAAGTTAGTTCTGCACCAAACTTATTTTTTTAAAACAATTGTTTTTATTGTTTATTGAAAAAACTGTGTTGCTTTCGATTTGAATCCACTTCTTATTGAATCTTGCAAAGGTATATTGTATGCGAAAGTAATTTTTGTCATGCCTATAGGAATACATTAATAATCACAAATATTATTAATCACAGGCGATAGTCATTTTTCTAAAAGAAACGCGAGCCAAATATTATTTAGTTTGTAGATTCCGTAGGAGATTGTGGTCGCATAGCTCCCGTCCTTATACCCGCTCTGTGTGATAGATTTTTTAAACACAATCACCCAATTTCTGCTTTTATAAATGGAATTATAATTTGTAATCGATATTGTTTTTCGTTTTTAAAAAACAAATATTAACTGGAGAACATAGCATTTACAATTTTATTACTGCTTTTAAGTATCTGATTATGTTTACCATTTCATTTGATCGATTGGAAGACATTTTAATTAATATTTACGGAATGTGAACTTCAATTATTCTTATTCTGAAATTTCGGAAGTCCCTGCTACGTTAGTAGATTTGTTTTCCGATAAGACGAGTTCTTGAAATGCGTAATATTTCTTTACTGCTCATATGTACTGACATGGTAATATTTATTAGTTAATCTGAAATCGGCGTATCGTTATTGTAAATATTTGAGTTCCGCAAACGGTGTCACCGACGACATGCAAAACAAGACTGTTCACGTTAATTTACTTAAATTCAGTGTAATCATTTATTATAAGCAATTAAAGGTCACTTAATTCATGGAAGCAAATTTTTACTCAAATCAAGCCAGGCCCGTAGCCAGAATTGTCACATGAGGGGGTCGACAAGCATTCAGGAGGGGTTGATGGGAATTTCCTTAAAATTTAAACTAAAAATTTACCAGGAGACTATGTTAATTTTTTGTTGGATGCCTCATAGATGTACACAGGATTTTCTGATATGAGGACATCTTGTCGTGACCAAGTGAGTGACCAAAAGCGGACCTCGAAATTTTTTTCAGAATATAGAAAAAATAGAAATGAATTTCAAAATATTATTGAGAGCAAAGTTACACAAAATGAATTAACAAATTAAATTTTTACATGATGATTTTGGTTTTAGCTTTATTGTCCATGAAGGGTTGACTGATCTTCTAAAGGGGAGTTCCCCTCCCCCTAACCTCAAATTGGCTACGCACCTAAATCAGACATTGTAATAATAATACATTTTACTTCAGTAATTGTCTAGTACAACATGTTATTTTCTAATGCGCAGAGATTTATAAGTCACATAAAGTTTTTAGAAATCAAGCAAGGGTAACATCTTAAAATGTTTACACATGGAGACTAAATGGACCGCCATAAGTAGGTTTATTGTTGAAAAAAGGAACACATTCCATGCTCCATTAAACACTTTCATTAAAACAAAGTGTTATTTAAAAGATAGTTTTAGATTCTTTCAGCATTTGTATCTATGCATTTCTGTCAATAATCTAATGTAATTTCATGAAAACGTTAATTATTCATCTACATTATGCAAATACACAGTATATAACTTGTTTATTACTCCCCTTGGAAAAAATAACTAAGGGTTTAAGAGCAGAAATCTTGGTGAACAATCACAAAATTGTTATCGTCCTTTGACCATGTAAAGTAAAATTCACCCATAAAGCTATTAGCGGTTACACCACCCCATTCTTACAAAACTAGGACAGTTGACTCCTTTATTACTGTAAAATGAGGTTTATCAGTGTTGTAATAAACACTATTGTGTCAAAATCATCCCCATTTAATTCATTAACTAGGCGAAGAATGTAAGCTATTCCATTTTTTGGAATAATTGTAATGCACAATAACTTGTAAACGTGTTGCATGTCTACTTTTACTTTATCATTTAAGTTATACATACATATGCAGGAACGAACAGAAATTTTGAATTGATATTCTTAGCTGTTTTTAGCCATAATCTAAATTAACAACTAACAATGAAGCATACTTAAGCAAAGTTGTGTGTATTTAAATAATTGTTTTTCACTCATTTATTATTTGAAATTTTCAATTAAAACAAAAAACAAAAAAAAAAATTACAAATACGTTTTTCTTAAATTGTTGCATGAATGTCCTGTAGAGAACCAGCATTCGACCCACTTCATTTTAGCCTGAGTGTATCCATAGATTAATATATTCTTGAATGGTACACAAGCATTTACTCGTTAAATGTGTCTACCAAAATATTTGACCATCCAAAAATTTGATGTTTTAATTGGAGATTTAGTAATGTCTGAAGTACTGAATTGTGATAATTTTTGTTAGTGCTTCTAAATTTGATATTATTTAAAGGATAATGTACTTCACGATCTTGAATATTATTTAAGTGGGTGTTGAAGAGTGAATCTGCAGTTTCTGATCCATTCTGCGTATTATACTTGGATTTTAGTGGTTTCTACATAAATTTCATCAAAATCAATTAAATAGAGTAATAATGCATAAAGAATGTCTACATCGTGTTTTTATGAAGTCTTCAATTGAATAAAGAAATTTTGCTTAGAAATGTTAAACAAACTTATTAATTAATGTAAGCAATCATTGGACAGAAATAATGTATATGCAGTGCACACTTGGCAGTGATTCATTTAAATTACAAATTTATTTACTAATTTAATGAAATCTTTTATGTTATCTGTTCCGTTCTTATTATTACACTCTAATCTTGGAAAAAAATGCTGGAGTAATCTGGTTTTACCATCACCCATAAAACTGTTGAAAACGTTTGGCAGAGATATCTCAACTGAAAAAAATATTGAAGAATATAGTTAGAAATAAGTGTGACATAATTGTCGGAAATTCTATCAAATGCATTAGCTTTTCGAATAGCATCAAACGACTTGAGAATGATGACAAACGTTTTTCAAAGAGTGGCTAGTCGTTTTTTAATAACCAACGCTTTTATGCTTTCCATTGGTTAATCTGACTATCCTTCTTTCAAGAACTTTTAAGTTATTCTTTATTTCAATGACTTTTTCACAAATTCTTGTAAGAATTTGATGGTTTCCAGAGGATGTTGGCCATATTAATGTAATGCGTCTTGTTTAACCATTTAGCCTCACTATCGGTCATGAATTTATTAATTACTTTACTTTATGTATCATACGATAACTGAATCAAACTATCAATTATTTCCAAATTATGTTTCAAATATTATCTTCTTGTACATAACTTTGATCGGTGAAGGATTTAGAATGAGGCAATTTAAACTAGCTTATCACAAAAACACATTTATTTGCATTCTAGATTAATTTGTTCTATTTTCTCGATGTTCTATTGGGTAATTTCAAATGAAAATTTCTGGAAAACCCCTTTTTGCTCATATTGATCAACAGATTTAGATAATCAGCGGCATATATATATATATATATATATTATATATTATATATATATATATACTAAAAATATGACGGGTAAGGAGAAATATCATATTGATTTTTGTGAGGTAAACTTTTTTTTTAATTGAAATTCTGAAGCGGAAATTTCATTTCAAATTACAATTTTAATTTTCAAATTTCGCAATAAAATAGTTAATTATTGTTTACCGCATTTTTTTAATGAATCATTTGTTTCAGTTATGAGCTCTGATTCAGATCCATGGGCCGCAGCCAAAAGCGGGGATTATGATAAAGTGGTTGAATGGGTAAGCAAAGGATGCAACGATTGATATAAAAATTGTGTAGCATTATTTGAGTAAAGCTTTGTCAAAGAAGAACTTCTTTCTAGGACCCATCCAACGTCGATCTCTTTGCCTGTGCTCGCGGTTAATATGTTCTCTGCTGCTATTATTTTTTTCAGTAATATAACTCCGACCCCAGTTAAATTCTTGGATAAAATTGGCTTGTCGTTGATTCTTAGTGTTAAACATAGTGTATGAAACCCCAGCCAAATTGCTTACATAGAAACCTACTATGTAGTAATATGATTGCTTTTATCTTGTCTTGGTATCTTTTGATTACAACTTAAAGTGGAAGTCAGTAAGTTAAGATTCAGCGCATGCTTAAAAAGCTGAAATTTATATTTTGGCTGATAACATGTATGGCAATGTTCCTGCTTTAAACATAAATTTTACTTCATTTCTATATGGCGTTATCAGTTTTGCTTTGAGCCCATGCATACCTTCAAATTAAAATTTACCAAAATAACCGCTTTAGACACCTTTCATACAAAGAAATTGATAAAATTCAATAAAAATATAGAATTGTTGTCTTTACTGGTTTTCAGACTGGTTGATTTGATCGGAAGGATCGATCGAAGAATTTATCAAGGGGACATATAGATAGGTCTTTGTGTCATGCCATCAACAATGCTTTTTTATTAACGATATTGAGTACTTCAAATGTGATAAATGGTGTTTGATGTTAAGTGTGTTGAACAAATTTTATCCAAATTTACTAAAGTACTTAGCAACAAAGCATTTCTTTGGTCGATATTTTATTTCTTCATGTGCAAAATGTCTTCCATTTTGCAATCTACAGAGCATAAATCTCCAACCTCCTCTAAATCCGCTAATTTCCTAAATTTTCAAAAAAAACTTATTACATCCGCTGATACAAGAAAATAAAATGCCATTTTTAGTTTTTTCATGATATTGAAAATAGTTTTTGGAGGCCCTCAAATATATATATATATATATATATATATATATACATCATTCTTTGTTTGATGCAGATTTGATCAGATCGTGAAATCAAGCACGACTGTGTACAAAGCACCTGAAGACACTTTGTGTCTCAAAAATCGTTTTCTTCATTACTTTTTCATTTATTAAATACATCTACCTGCTGTCAAGAAACCTACCTACAGTTACCAATATATTGTTAAAATGTCTTATCTCAGACTGGCTTCTGTTCCTTTGAAATAATTTCTCTCTTTGTTATGCGTCTGAGGAGTCCTCAGTGAGGACCTCAAGTTAAATATTTCCGATGGTAATTATCAATTGAAATGAATGCATGACTACGTTTGTACCACTGCGTATCTTAAATCCATGTATATAGCGTTGATTTTTGCATCAAGAATTTTTAAATTTTATGATATGACACTGGATTAATTTTTGTAGTTTACCATGCCATATATTTCCCCTTTCTTCGAACAAATGAAACGTTTGTTAACATTTTTTGATTGATTCTATTCTTGATAAAATACATAGTCAATGTCGCATGTTTGCTATTTGATAATGTGCAATAAGATGCGTTTGTTTTATTTGCAGGACTGTCAAATTTGTTTTTTATTTGTTTCACTGCAATTTCAAGAAACTCTTTCTCTACAGTGATTTTGAAATTCTGTTTAAAGAAGGCGTATATATAATTTGCTAATGCGAAAATGACAATACACAAATACTGTTGCTTATTTATAGTTATTTAAATGACCTTCCATCGTTCAACTTAGCCCTGCTAATGGACAAAGACATAAGATAGTAATATAATGGAATATATAAAAATTAAGTTAGTCGACATTGGTGAAGTAGGGTTTTGAGATAACATTCAAACAAATGGGATTTACTGGTTTGTGTTTTGTACAAAATATAGCACATGTGCTTATATATGTGTTTCGTTTTATCGACCTACCTACATCAAGATACTTTTAAATTGGGATTAATTGGAGGCGACGATAGAGAACAATTCCAGAAGCCCTATATAAAAATAAATGTAGTATATATTAGAATGAGGTATTTATGTATTGTTTCTAAGGTGGGTTTTATTAACATCGATTCAGCCATTTTAATCTAAACGTTGCTCGTTATTTTTGTAAAATATTCCTTCGTTCCTTAAATAAAAAGAGTATGTTTGAAATTTAACTTTTCAATTACAATCGTTGGTGTTCGAGCTTTTTTTAAAAACAATTATGACCACGTATTAAATGCTGTCTCTTATACACATAACACACGCACGCGGTGAGCAAAAAAGAATCATAAATATTTGGGAGGCTAAGTGCATAATTGGGTACTAAAAGATTTCTCTATGTAATTTTGATTGCGCAATTGTAATGCATTTTCTTATTTTAATGGTGGCTCGGGCCCCTTCCGCTCCTGTTGGAAACTAAGGTATATCTCTAAACCAAATATTTCAGCTCATACAAACTCACAAATATTCGTAGATAGCTACAGGTTATAATAACAGTAAATCAATAACAATAAAAGTAGTTTTTGTTGCTAATACCAGCCCCTTGTTATGGTAACAATGACCTTTTATCTCTATTACTGTAGGGTAAATTTCTAAAATGTCAGGCAACATCATGTAATGAAAAAGTTCTTTATACTAAATATGCTTTTGGCAATAAAGAGGATTTTGAATCTACTGAAGAAATATCTAGAAATATTTGATTGATATTTCAATTTATAAAAACTACATGTACATTTGCACATTTTTGTCATTTTGATAGTAAATAGAGTAGTAATAGTGATGTGCAGGTACGGGTACGTTTTTCATTGCATATTATTGGTATCTTAAAATAGTATTTTTCAAAAACTTATAATTTGTTAATAAAATGTTGAAAAAATTGACATATAGTGAATGTGAATTCTATTCGAAATGTTATTGAAAATTGTTAAGTGATTTAATAGCCGTAAATATTATTTTGTTGTCGGGTATGGGCGTGTAAGAGTGGGTACGGGTAATATAATATTTTTTGTCTGGCGGGTGTGGCATTAAAAATGCTCTACCCGTACATCACTAAAATAGAGTCGGATTTTCTAGTCATCAAAAATTTATAGTATAGGTGGTTTTGTCATTAAAATTAGGGTTATATTTTAATATTTAAAAGTCATATTTTGAATGCTCCGGTGATTAGACATATTTGTATATTATATTTTGCAAACAAAAATAAATAACTTCTCCTCCTAACCAGGGGCGTACTCAGGAGTTTCTGCCATTTCAGTAGCGACAAAATGAGTGATAGACATTTTGAAAACATTGAAAAAATAGAGCTTAAAAACGCACACCATTACTCCTAACGCACCAATATCAAATAAGGTAATTTAAGAATTAGTGTCCCTTTAATCATGTTCTTCATGAATTATGTTTTGTGAATTACTTCACTGAATTATAGACACTGCGTCGTCTAGACTAGAGTGCATATACCACTATCAGCGCCGTTTAAATTAGAGTTGCGCAAATTTCCATTTTGCTAGTTAAAACGTTCAAATAATTATTTCCACTTCTCTTCTCTACGTATTATTTCAAAGTAACGAACAACTATTAAGTCAAATGAAAAATTCCTCTTTCTTTGTAATTCTAATTACTTTGTTTGACACTTTTATGATTTTCAAAGTACAATGTTATTGTCGCATGCTGGTAAATGCAGAGAGCTTGTACACTCTCATTTGCATGATATTGATTGTTAGGTATTATAGACGTCTTCTTGAGACAATTAGAGCTGCTAAAAATATAATTTTAATTTACTGGCAAAGTATTTCTTGAATATCCATTATTAGAATTTGTGCAAATGAAAAATTAATTGAGGCCACTAATGGGAAATTGATCGTCCTTTGAAAGTAGTGAATAAATGTATCATTTTTAGTGTTTTTCAGGTCAAATTCTTCAAATATTTGTGTAAGCACTTTAAATGAATAAAATTAAAACGTGAGCATCAATAACACATGCTATTTATTCACATTTCATTATAACTGTAAAACGACGCGTTGGACAGATGGGGCTGAAAATGGTCAGTGATCGTAGTAAGACAATTTACGTAAATACCCATGCTGCTTCTGGTCAGTTAGCATTGATTCATAACTTATCTCGTGTTTTCATAACCTGACAAATAGCTAGCTTTACCTGTCATACAAAAGTAGAGCTGTGAAAAGAGAAATTGATGAATAATTTAATTTTTCACGAAACACAAGTAAAAAATTACATATTATTATTATTATGAGATAATGGCCATTAATGGTATCTTAAAAATGTAATTAATGGTCCGTTTGTAAAATACAATAGTCCATTAAATGCTTCCCATTAATTTTTCTCATCATTAATTTTTTAGTGTTAACTTGAAAACAAGTGTATTTATGTAATTTATTTCTAGACACAGGATAGACAAAGCTATGATTGTGAACAATAGATGCGCGGTATTTTGACAATACTGAAAAATACCGATACCACGGTATCTTCCCTAAAACATTGATCGGTATTATATTTAAAAGTAGGCTATGTGCATTGTGTGCAAGCCCACGGGTCAATACTTGCTTTATGAAAATTTGGGACATTTCGGTTTGGAGGCTTAGGATATAGCAGTTTGGAAAATTACGAAATTTTTTAATATGAAGAAAATTCTCTTAATAATTCAGTTACAATTATATAGCTGATTTGCGCACAAAATGTTGTCGTAAATACTATCATAAAAACGAGCTATTTACAAATTTCTTCCAAAAACATCAGATTTATCAAATATACCCATTCGGATTAGGTGCATTTATTACTTTGCAGTGCAAAAATCATAGTTATGAAATTAAAATTATTTTATATTGTGCTCGATGTCGAAAGGTCCATTGCATAAGCTATTTTAAAATTTTTAATATATTGGTGATATTAAAAATTGATCCATGGACGAGCATAAAATTCCATTTTTGTCAGAAACTAATGCTAAATAAAACGCATTCATTTTTGTAATTACTATATATATATATATATATATATATATATATATATATTTTAGGGGTGTTTCCCCCCATTTTTCAAGAAGATATCTAAACATTTTATGAAATTATAGATATTTTATGAATAATGTGATAAAGAATACATTTTTAGTGCATTTCACATGATAAAAACCTTTTTTCAATTTTTTTCTGCTCTCCCTTAAATATAGAGCGTCTTAAAAATATTAGCTTTCATGGGTATAAATATATACCTTAAAGTTCTTGTTGAGAGCCTCATAAACTTTCGCATTTTTTATAATATATGTTGGATTTTTTATAACTTGCAATTAATCGTTTTATAATAGTTTTCAGCAAAATTTTCTATGATCACACTTGAATTTCACTACGTTTTTAGGATGGATTTTCTCTTCTACACAAAGCCTGTGTTGGGGGCCAAGTGAAAATTGCGAAGTATTTGTTGGAACAAGGAGCACTCGTCAACGCAGTTACCAAGGTACGTTGACATACATTTTTAATATAATTAGTGTCTTTACGAAGTTCTCTTTGTCTTTTGTTCATTAATTTTAACAGATTTTCAACAGAACCTGAAAATTTGTGGTTCTCTACATTTTTAAGGGAATGCGGCTCTTGGCCTCATTTTAGGCATGAAAAGCCATTTGAGAAACTAAATTAGAGATAAGTATTTCGAAGGCGAAATATGCGATGCTACCATGGGGATTTTTGGTTGATTGCGAAGTTGTTTAGTTTAGAAATTTTTTATGGGAAACAATTTGTTTCACATTATTATATAATTTCAAAGAAAATATAATATAAACATGGTAACAGCGACGAATTATTCGTTGCATCAAAACGATCCATTCCGCTGTTAAATTCGAACACATTTTTATGCAAAAATTTCTTGAATGCACCCCATTTACTTGTTTTTGTGAGGCATTTTTTCTAAATAATGAGAAATTGGATTCTGTTCTATGCATACTGATAGTAAGTGACAACTGTCTCTTGCTATAATCTTGAATTTTTTTTATTTTCATTTCAGTCAGTTAAAATGTTGCCATTTATGATTTATTTTTACGTTTTTGTGCCATCTCCATTTAATATTGATTGAACCATGTTTTTCTTTTTGCTATTTCTTTTTCTTGCAGGTAAACCAAATATCGTTAATGCCGGTTAATAAACTGTCTGCTTTCTTTGTAGGGGTAGTCAGTGGCGCGTTTAGGATTTTTAAAACGGGGGCTGACACCCATTTTTACAGAAAAAAATTGCAAACAAAGTTTTTTGTACAAAAGTAAGCTTACTCAAAATGTAATCGTCTGTTTTTAGTTTCAAATCGATTGCTAACATCTTGAATTGGGTTTGTATTCCTTTAGCTTTATTTGCCACAGAGTGTTAATTCCGCCCCTGTAAACTTTCTTAAATTTCAGCTTTTTGAAAATGCGATGTGGTTGTGCTTTCCTGACTTTTACTTTTGTAGATTTATAAGTATTCTGATCGAATTTGAAGAAAATTTCACCAACTTTTTTTCTCACTACAGGACATTTGTCAACTATATTTTGAAAATTTTGAGCATTCTTTGCTTGAACATTTTTTAAAATTCCATGCTCGAAGTGATAAGCGAAGCACAGGCTTGTCCATGGGAAATATTTTCCTGTCCTATCCCATTCCATGACAATTTATGCTTGTCCCATCCCATCCCATTGGGCCTTTCCCATGGGATTCCCATGGGAATGCAATTCCCATGGCAAAACACTGGTGAAGCATAACTAAGGCGTGGAGGAAACTTTTTGAATGATTATGTAAAGAGCGTTAAATATCGAATAAAATTTAATATGTTGAGTTTTTGTAAAACAGTATTTTTTCAAACACATCAATTGCGTTTTTATATAAAACTATTATTTTTGTTCTCCATTTCAATATTTGATGTCTGTTTTTAAGCAAAGACCTTTCCATGAATACAAAAAGCAAGTATTATAAACTAATAAAGCATAATGAAATTTATTATGCTGAAAAAGTTCAAAACTTCAAAAAATGACCAAATTTTCTATGCCTATCATTGGAAATGATGGCGACATCTGAATAAAGATGCGTCACAGTCCATCTAACTGCCTCAACTTGTAGAGGAAGGATTGTTTTAGTATCGTACAAAGTTTCACGGAAAAATCTTTAGTAGAAATTTTTTTAAGAAGGAGCAGGCTGGATCAACCCCCTCCCTCCCCCTCCTCGCCTTTGAGTTCAAAAGACAAAAATATCTTGTTGCAAGTAGGGTTAAAAGGCAAATCATGTCCTCTCTAACTATATTAATAAGAAGCTATTATTTAAATTGCATCATGGGAATAAAAAACGAGAAACTTGTAAAAGGTCAAGTTATAACCATAGAAGTTGTAATTCACTTTTTGTGACAATAATAGAATAGAATAAAGGTAAATACAGTAATGATTTAAAGCGTTTCTTCAAAATAACTAAAAGTGCATCAGCAGGTGATTAGAGGGATTATGTCACCTGTAAGCCAATTTTGTAATGGGAAAAATTTTTAGATTTATCTTCCAAAACTAGGAATTAGTTTTTGCCTAAAAGGGGTAAAGGACTATGAGTTATGTGATATAATTACAAGAAGGTTACAATACAAATATGTAGTAACGATTAAATACGTCCCACATATACAGCTTGGCAGTGTCTATTTATAAAAATCTCACTTGGGCTTCTTTTCCTGAAATATTTTAATAAATCAACACATCAATCTTCCCTGTAATACAGAGTCTGTATGCATATTACCTTAATGTCTATATGCTTCCGAATTATTCATCCCAGAGCTCTCACTAGAACTAAAGAAAATTTCAGGAAGGCAATTGAATTTTCTTGCAAAAACTGATGTGGACAAATGTATTTTGATAAATATAGTAAACGATGGCTACATAAAACACTCGAGTAAGGCAGTTAATAAAACCCATTACACAATAAATTCCGGATTTATAAGAACAGAAGAAGTGTGTCAGAAGTATATCTATCCTCGTGGTAGGGTTAGGGTTGGGCTTGAAACATTTTACTGGCAAAAATTTTTAAAATGGGCATTTCAAGTGCTGATATTTGCGGATACATATTTTTTAAGTGCAGATGCGGTTGAATTTTAAAACTTACCCTTGATGGATAGTTTTGGATGTGATCTTTAATTTTTTGCAGTGGCTGATATTTCCATCCATGTCCATCCTCTATTGTCTAAGCTATTTATAGAAATTTATGTTTTTTCATGAATTTATTTAAAGTACTGTAAACCCTCCTCGTGTATAAGTCGCACCTGTGGACCTAACATTTAATTTAAAAGTTGGGTTGCGTCTTATACACGCAGTCTAAAAATTATATCTGTGAACTTCTCACTATGTACTGATAAGGTACCTTTGAAATGCGCAACAGCTGAGAATAATATATTCAACTGAAGGACACTAGGAAATATCCAGCACTTGTAAATAGTTAAATTAAATTTGTTTAAATAAATGGAAAAACGTATAGGTATATGGGCAAAAGAATGTGTGCCGTTACAGATGTGGATTATACAAACTGTAAGTCATATACAGATTTGGGGTACGGCTTATGCACGAGGATTTATAGTAAATATAGTGAATTATTAATTCATTAAATAAGATCGATAGCATGTAAATGCTCGTATTTAGTCAAATAATTTATTCTGGTAAAGAAAAATTCAGTGATTCGGCCTGATTGCCTGAATTCTACTTTAATAGCAGAAAAGAACTAGATCTTTTACCAGATTTGCATGTAATGTAGGTTGTGATGTAGGGCTGTTATAATTACGGCCTCTGACAAAATATGCATTTGGACCGAAATCTAAAAATTTTTGGGGCGAAAGCTTCTAGAAAGTGCCTGTCGCTAACTGGGGAAAAGGACCAATATTTAATGTGTTTCTCGTTGAAATAGACTTCGCTTTTACCTTTGTATGAGTAATATTTCTATCAACAACATGTTTACTTATTGTGTGCAACGTTTTATCAACAAGCATCTGTTTGCTTGCCCCGTATTCATAATTTAAAATAGCGATTATTTCTTATAAAATGTAATTTGAATTCACTCTTAACCATTACATCTTTTGTCTCTAAAGTTGTTCATTTAGTAATTCATTTTATTGCAACTCAGAAGCAAGGACCTATTGTTGATTAATTCAATTTTCATCATAGTGATATTGATCAATATCTGGTAATTAATAGAAAAGACCCAGGTCTTTTAGGTAAGCTTGTGAGTGGATTAAAATCATATTTTTCGGGAGACCCGTCTTAATCTCAACCCATATTTTCTTGGATGGCGGACTTGCAAAAGAACTAACCAGGGCATTTAATGTAATTTATAATTGGATTTATTCAGTTTCTAATTTTGAACTGCACAATTTTAATTGTGATCAGTATGAAAACTAAATCTTTTATGTCAATTAACCTGTACTGTGTCACTTTCTTCGCAATTCAGTTTTTCTATTTTTCCTTGTCTATATTTTCAATCATTTCTATAGAATGGGTAATGATTCTTATGTAGGGATATATAATGTTAAGAGGCTGAACCAATGGATGCGGACTGGGCTAAACCGGCCCGCGCGGGCTTGTGTGCTGACCAAGTCCACATGGGCACGGGCCAAAAAAAATCATGTGGGGAGGTGGACTTCGAGCTGGAGTGAGGCTCAAAACTTTTACGTAATCTTCAAAAACAGCAAATTTGAAGCAATATCTTTGTGTGCTATCAGTTTGTTTTGTAGCATGTATTCAACAAAGTTTTTAATGTTTCTCCATACATTTTATGTTTTTCTAATTTGTATTCGCTTTTTGGTAATATACTGATTATTCGAGTAACAGTATGCAGGTCGACTGCAGGACAAGATAAAAGAAATATGGGTTGCTGTTCGGGTTGGTGCAATTAATAACATCCCGCTTCCAAATCTGGTCTGAACAACCATAGAACATCAAATGCATGGCCCTTTGAGAATTTTTTTATGTTGTTGCAAGAATTCCCCTTGAAGAAACTGCATAATGTTGTTTGTAATTTTCTGGATATCAGCGAATTAATTCGAAACTGATCTTCGTATTTGTTACATTACATTTTCAATTAGTGCATACATAATGCCAAACATAAGTTCTGATCATTTTTGCTATCGGATACAAGTTCGGCCTCGGTATGGAAAGATTTTTTCTAAGGCTGGTCGTACACTTGCCTAAAGTAAATTAATGAATGACATTTATACTTTACGGCAGTGTACGAGGTCTTAAATAAAGTAAAGTAAAATACAATTATAGAATTCTTTGCTTTCCTTACTTCACGATAGTGTCAGACGAATCCAATTAAGTTTGCGACAGTTTAACATTTTATTATAATGAATTTTATATTTTATATTTTATGTTGTGAACCTCAACTCATTACTTTGTAATGTTGAATTTAAAACTTTCATTAATTTAATGCATATGTATTGTTTTAGTAATTATATAATTTTTTTGTTGTTTAGAAAGGAAGCATGCCTATTCACGTAGGTGGACGAGCCGGTCATGTGGAAATTGTGAAAATCCTTTTGGAATACAACGCATCTATTGATAGCCGCACTACCGTAAGTATTTAATTTTGTTACAACTATAACTCCATGTAGTTTGCATCGTTTTCAGCCCTCAACCACACCTAATATTTTGGAAAAAGAAAGTAATGGTGTTTTCAACAATTTTTGTGTGACCTATATAAATCCAAACAAAAAATGTTGTATACTCGTTAGTTTATTGGTTATTTATATTACATTCCAAAAATCTCATTTTTTCAATATGATGATGACGTCGACGTTACGCACGATTACTGAAGTTACAACTTTGACCTAGTTGACTGGTCCCATTTTTGCTTGGTTTCCCGAAAACCAAGCATATTGTCATTAGGCCTAGAAACGGGTCATACGTTTTGGTCCCGACCCGAATGATATGTAGACCTGACTCGTCTTCATAAATTTGACCTGAATACACTAAGACAAGCAAAATTATATGTTTTCAGACATAACTAGTAAGCCAGTAGTGGGCAAAATATATTCTTTGCTATGCATTGGTTGTCCTCAGACAAAAAACTTTCCTTTTAACACACCGTTCAATTATTCAATGTAGCGTTAAAACATATACATGTAATCAACAATTAATGTCAATGTCAACGTTATTGATTAACCTGACATGACCCGATTTAATGAAAATACATTTGACCCGATCCTAACCTCTGCTCGGGTCGACCCTTTTCCTCCCCTGATTGTCACAATGCTCAGCTCAAGTGTTTATAGCAAACAGGTTGAATGGTTAGAATTTTAGTGAAGTAATTATTGGTGGTTTTGCTATATCAATTTTTGGATATGGAGTAGATATATATGCATTGTTACAACTGACATCTTTACAATTAAAATTAATAATTTACGGCTATCAAATCGTCTTCGCCGCAAAGTAAACTATCCAAAAACTCGCCATCCATTCTATCAAATCCATTCTTAAGATATTGTAGTGCATAATTCAATGTAGTTTGTGTTCTTAACGATCTGACATGGCAAAACCTGAATGACTTGTCAATATGTGTAATTTTCTTCTCTACATTATCAAAAGCAGGCAAAAATGTCTCTGGTTTCATCATGGCGAGAAATTTTAGGTGTGTCGTACAACGTCAACTTGGACGTTATATGAGCTAAAAGTACCTTTTAGTTAAAATTTCGCGCTCGTAGTTAAAAAATGGTTTTAACACTTATAAAAGTGTATAAGAGACTGGATTGCGTACTTTAAGAGAGCAAATCCTAAAGAACTTTCAAAAACTCAATAAATTCTATCGTTATATAACTGTTATATGGCTTTATAATTCTCAAGAAAAACTTAATTTCTTAAAAGGCAGTGATAGCACGATATTATCTTCAATTGGATTCGCGTATGTGTTGTGGGAGACCTGCTTAAATTTGCAAAACATTCGCTTAAAAAATTCGCAATGAAAGTTTATTTTCATTAGCTGATATAATAGAGTGCACCTTCGTATGTATGTGTAAATGCGAAAGGCTCATTGACGGTACCAGGGTGACCACTTAGTCACTATTTTAGTGACTAGTCAATGGTCACTAATTTCTTCACGGGTCACTTAAAGTCACTTTTTTTGTATATTGCTTGATTGATCACCCCAATTAAACCTGATAAAGGTGAGGGGAATGCCATCTTGAAAGCCTGCCTAATTAATCCAGAATTGGTGAGGATAGGGCTGGGTTGATAATATTTTATGTACAATATTATCCCCTTCATACTTTTTTTCCAAAATGCTTAGGTTAAGTTAGGATAGCGCAGGATTTGATGTTTTAATTTATTTAATTTTATAAGCAAAAATACTAGGTCACTATTTTTTCCAAAAAAGTAGTCACCCTGGACGATATGCACCAGCGACTAGGACCTTTCTTCCCCATAAATATGAAGTATGGCTCCTCGTCATTTATTTAATTCTTCTAGAGCTTACAATGATTGATTGATTAGTTTGATTCTCATCTGCACTTTCCCAGTTGTTTTAAGTGGCCTTCAAATGGTTCAATGTGTATTTCTTTTGAAATCGATATCGTTTCCACTCGTAGAAGGTTGTTCATGTTTTCTCAGCATCCATTCTTATTCAAGCATCACTTCATTGTCTTTCTCTTCTATAGCAATAAATTCATCTCCGATCGCATCTAAGTATAAAATAATTAAGCGTTCATTTAAAATAAGGTGAACGTATACATAAATATTAAGTCAATAATATAAGATAAGTTTAAGTGACGAAAGTAATATTTGCTTCAATATCAAGACTTCGTTTTCAAATTTTCATCATATGCCATTAGTTTAGATTAAGAAAATATTGAGAATACATTCTCAAGTACTATAATAGAAATATTTTCTCATTTCATGAATATTTCTAAAATTTACCTTTTGATATTTTTTAACATCATTCACCAGATAAAAATTAAATTTTTCTTAAATTTTAACAAGCACTTAAGAAATGTCTACTATGCAAAGCAAAACTAGTGTTATAGCTGCTCAAAAGTGGCTATTTTGTGTTACATTAGCTTCTAAGCTACGGTAGATATTCAAAACGAACTTTTTAGGTGCTATGGGCTCACTATGGAAAAACGACCACCAACATTCGTAAAAGTGAGACATTTCTACTCAATTTTCCCAAAGTTTTTACTAAACATACAAAAATGATACTTTAGGACACAAACAATGATCTTTTGTGAGATCTTTTTATTGTTCTTTTTGGTAAACCCAGCCTTTTCTGATAACTCTAAGTCTCTTTCTTTTTTGTTTGGAAGAAGTTATACTACGATCCCCGTATAATACACCTTAATTTTTAGCAGTGATATCACATTTTGAAATCACGTTTTTACCCGAAAAGTGACTCAATTCTCAACAAACTCACTTTTTAATCTGTTCTTTATTTAGTTTCCTTTCAGAAAATCGCTATAGAGTACATTTGCACAATTTTTTTTAAAAATTTTTTGCAGAGTTGACCTATCTTAGGATCAGACTATATTAAGCGAATAAGAATACATTATTGCTATCAACTACGAACACTATGGAAGATCGAATAAAAGTTACATACCAAACAATGAAAAAATTCGCAATATTTATAAAATGCAAACATGCGTACTGCTGAGCATTAAGGCTAAGTTCGGTCATTCATCTGTTTTTCTTAAATATTCCTTTGAAATTTGCATTCGGCAATGAATTAAACTGAAATGAAGAAACTTCAAATTCCATTGAGAATCAAAATTTTAGATAATATAGATCGCTCTTGGTCAACATTATTTTATTTTGCACTTTTATCGAAGAATTCATCGTTATATTACTAATATATAATATTGGGCAAGGCAATCTTTTACATTTAAAAAGCATGTTCTGAACACTCATTACACCTACTGCTTCTATCTAAGAACTTTTCTTGAACATTTAAAAAGCGAAATGAGCATAAATTTTCACTCTCAACTTCAGTTTTCCTATCTTTTGACCAAATCAAGTGCTAAAAAACTTTTTAATCCTGTATCCTGGCAATAATCTTTGCGCGGTAGGAAATTTTCATAGTTGTAAAGTTTCTTGAGATGGCATTAATCCAGTGAGTAATTAGATTGCCCAATAGTCTGAACTATATATATATACTTACTAGTCTTAGGAACAACGTCAACGTAAAGTAGAATTGGTATATTGAGTTTTTGAATTGCATCGCGTGAAGAAACGCTGTAGATATTTTATTACAAATTTTGACATGTAACTCTTTCAAATTCATTGTAGCAATAGAGTTTTGGATAAATGTATTGAGAATTCATTCTCATTGCAACTATTGTGATGAGTATTTGCTTTGTGTCTGTACACATTTTATATTTAATGCAAACGTATAAACAAATAACTGATGATAACAATAAAACTTAATCAAACTCAATTCACCACCTAAGTAATAATTTATTCGCACAAAAATGTTATTGAAAACATACATGCGTTTGACACTTTATGTACCTGAGTAGGCTTATACAGAGTTGGAGCATTCCACCGGATCGATGATTAACACACTTATAGCAATATTTCGCCATATTATCAATAACACGACTATAAAAGTTCAAAACGTACTAGTAAAAATACTTTGATATAAATGAATGGCAATATCCAACTTTAAAGTATAGAATGGAAATTGAATGTTTGCAGGATATCAACTTAATTACACGAAATGAATGCAGTAACACTTCATTCGACCAAAGCCGGCTGGCAACTCGACCCGACTTGTAAAAATACAGTGGTTTCCAACTCAGGGTTGCTTCACAAAATAATAATTGGTTAATGAGATTTACTTTTATATGTGTTGCGTCTACTACCGACTCGACCAGCTAATTTGAAAGAGGAATCCTTCGGGTACCTTAGTTTTAGTCCCTTGCCTGTACCAAAAATAGGTTTTTAAAAATGAGAAAATATTAACCCTATTCGGCCGTGGGATTTGGTTAGACATTTTTTTCTTCTAATAATCTTTTGTTTTGATTAACTGCCTTGACATTTTGCTCAGATTTATATGGCATCCCCATAGTCAAAAAAATTATCATGCATACATTTAGTGTAAGAAATACCATATTAAATGCCCTTTTAGTAATTAGATTGAGAGAAATTTGTTAATATGAAATAGTTAATTTAATAAACACCTGCAGATTGCCTCTTAATTTTTTACTCTATACGAAAACATACGTTCCCATAATTACTATCTCCAAAGGATATGCATACGTGCATACCCTGTTTCTACGCATTTTTGATTTCGTTGTGAAAGCATTTTTCAAAATCGTTGCACATAACATGTGGGTGGATTATTTAACTTATACATAATTATTGTATAAAATGCTAAAATTTGAAATTCGGTTTTCTACATAATAGTAATTTCCTTTTGGATTATGAAATATGTTATAGAATGTATAGCGCATTTTGTTCACTGCGATTTGCGAAGCGTCCTCAATTATAAAACCATTCTTCTTAACATTTGTTTAGGATTGCTGGACCGTTCTGCATGAAGCGTGTGATAACAATAAAGTGGACATGGTTAACTTTCTTCTGCATTGCAGCGCAAAAGTCAACACGATCAACGAGGTAACGTCAGCAAATAACGAATGCTTTTGAAAATCACACTTATTTACATTGTAGTAGATAGATATCACACTCGACATAAATTATTGAAATAATTCCATTCCAATAATTCTATTTGAAATTCACTCGATATTCAATTGAAATATTCTCTCAATACAAAATTACTTTGTATAGAACTTCTTATTGTTCTGTTTTTTTCATATAATTTATAGTGTAGTGTGCACAGATGTTGAACTTAAGACGCCCCAGAGATGCAATAGATATAGGGTATGTATGTTGAAACCAACAGTCTGGTTGAAACATTTATCATACTGCGCAATTTTCAATGCACATTTTGCATTTTAAGTTTGAACGTAAAATTTGATTATAATTATATCTATAATTCATATTTCAAAAGGTCCTCATATATAAATGAGTTTCTTATTTTTTCTGCTCATTTTCATATATATTAGATGTTGATCACTTTCGTACTTTATTTTACTATAGCATGTTTTATTTGTAATTGTTTCTTAGAAAGGAAACACTCCTTTACATGCTGCTTGTGAGAAAGGCAATTTGGAAATTGTAAGAATACTGCTGGAACACGGTGCGGAAAAGGATGCTGAGAATGTTGATGGATTCACTCCGCTTTTGCGTGCCTGTACTAATGGGCATCTTGCCGTGATCAAGGAACTTTACAGTAAGGGTGCCAACATTTGGAAAACGACAAAGGTACTAAAGATTTATCATTGTAATTTTTAAACTAATAATTAGAGCAAGTCATTATTGATCTAATAACTGCACAAAAATTTATATGCTTAGCTAGAATTTTGTTCAGCATTGAAAAACATCGTTCTTCTGCCACCTTTATTGATGGACACTGGTGAATTAGACAATATGAAGGAGAAAGACTCCGTTGTCTAATTGAATAGTACTCGTTATACAGCATGGAGACATGCGTCTCCAGATGAACGCCTCTATTTCGGTGGTCTTCTCTTAAGCTGCTGTGCACAAGCGAATTAATATCACCCCAGGCATCCTTTATGCTGTAACACGTTCATTCCATTTTGTTTATAAGCTACCCCCAAGAACCTGTATTCTTGTTTGATGGCATTTCTAGTTTAGAAGCATGGACTTCTTCTTTAGCTTTTCTGACAGGGTATTTGCAATTTTTGCCCGGTTCAGCCAAAATGTCATACTTTTATAAAATTAACCTTATTTACCAAACACCTTAAAAATTGACTTTATTGATTTTATAACTTTCCGTAAAGAATTCATACTCCTGAAAAAACACACAGAAATGTTTGTCTTTCAAAATCTTAACCATCCACAAGGATTGACTTTATTGACCTTGACGTCCCCTACTAAAAACATTTTTATCGCATGCTAATCACTCTAGTAAATTATGCCGAAGATTCTGTTCTCACACCAAACTTGATGTAGTTTTATTGAAATTAATTTCTAATAAACTGATTTCCGCAGTTAAATTTCATCAATATATAAGTTATGCGCAAAGTAAAGTATAAAAGAACGGGTGCAACCATAGGGAATTTTGTGACTTCTGAGGATTCTTTAAACCATTTACGATGTCATTTGAATTAATTTATTAATTTCAGTTCAAAGCTATACTCTAGTTTGTTTTATAATGTAGTGCACGAAATCTTTTATGTTATACATATACCAGTAAATTGGCATCTTTGGAAGACTCAGGGCTTCGTCCCGTTTTTGGTCACTTAAGATATCTCCAGTCAGAAATTCCTGTGTAGGACCTTGCTGTCTATTGTTTTCTCCCATAATCTGTTATTGAGATAAGTTATTTCGATCCAAGTCTACTTACTCGAGTGGAAAATTTAATGTGTTGCGTGTGAGCTAGGAAACTTTTTGAGGGAACTGACCAGAAAGGCGTGACATTTCAGTGCGCACAGCAATTGCGACTTCAAAGCATGCCGTCCTTTCTATACTGAGCTGGTAGGGCCTGCGGGTGGGAGGCAATTCAATGTAGAGATAAATTATTCAGCGGATTTCTTATCACGCTATTTCTATAAAACATCATAAAATTATCACGCGAGAACTCTGTATTGTATTACAGTGCAATATATTCAGTCTATATTTTCCGTTATTTTTTAATTACAGTCGTTTTCCGGTATCCACATTTCTAGCTTTATTCTTAACAAAAAAACAGGCTCCATATACTAACACAGCTAATCAAGGTCTCTAAGGGAAATTTGCGTAAGAGAGGAACTCTCATCCGCGCTGCTAACTCATGCACAGAATTTTTTTGCTATATCAATAAATCAAATGGAGCCTCTATTTTCGTGTCATTAGTCAATAAAGATTTTATGCCTCAAATTTGGAGAAAGTGTGTGGCTTCATCAAGTAGCAGGACAATGATGAAAGTCAGCATATAGAAGATACAATGAAAAATTCATTTCCAAAGATCAACTGCAAAAGCAACAAGCATTTATCACATGTGCTTTCTAGTCTTTATGCTCTGCTTTAGTACAACTTCAAAGGCGTCTGTCTATTACTGAAGATGTGAGAATCATAAAAAATTGAGTTGCTTCACGAGCCATGTCGCCTTACAAGAATTAGATGGAGAACATTTTGGCAAGAAAACCCAATTGAATTTTTTCTCAGAAAATTGTCCAGCTCTTATGAGGCAAAATCTTATACAACACTTCCGGTATACAAGTGGATGTAGTAAATCTGCAATTCTGTTCAATTTTTAGTGGTGAAATCTAACGCCTTTCTCCTAATTTGACAGTTTTGACATCTGAACGGCCGCGACTAACAATTGAACATCTAAAGTAGATACTTCTTGCAATGTAACATCAAGAATACTACGAAGTCGGAATTACTACAATATTTTGCTCAATTTTAACTCAATTTTTGTAACTTTGTTTCTCAATAAATGGTTCTAAAACCTGGGAATTTTTACTCCATAAAATCGCATTACTGATCATGATATACATAACTTCTCATTTCCGTGTGATGAAAATTGTGTTATGCCTGTAAAATATATTCAAATAATTCAAAAATTTTTCAATGCAGTATGTTTTTTTTCTAATTTGACTTCTTCCAAGTGTGCGAAAAACTGAAAACCGGATAACCGAGAGTTTACTGTATGTGTTATAACATAGTAATCGAAAGTACTATATATCATAGATAATATTTTTCTCTGGGGGGCTATCAATAAATAGAGGTGACTAAGTATTTTCTCATTAGGCAATTGTATATATGAGTGAGCTCTATTTATTACACATATGATAGTTGCTATGTATAACTTAGAGCTGTACTCCTAAATAATTAACAATGGTGCTCTAAATTTGAGCACTGTATTTTTATGTTATTTTTGGACCAAATTTAATTTCCCAACAAATATAATTCAACGACCTACACCGTAATACAGCTTTAGCAACGGGGCTGGGTCCCCAATCCAATTTAACAAGGTGGGTTGATGCCCTGAGAACCCCTCCAGTACATCCCTGGTATAATTATCACCCAATCACTCCAAGCATTTGATGTATCTACTTGTTACTTAGTTTTTAATTTTTTTACCTCAAATGCAATCAACAATCGCAGTATAGTTCAACCAAAATTAAATGTTGAATTCTCAGCATAAACTGCTGTATAGTGGTCAACTGCTCAATTTTCTATAAACAGATACTTTTTGCATACGGTACTGTATGCATCACAGCTGTATCCTTCGTCGTTCATTATTCATTTACTATGACGACATAAGTACATGCATAAATCATGTATCTCCATTATTAATGCGAATCTGATCGATGAGGTTTCTTTTTAATCACACTGATTTCTAAAATTATTTTTGATATTATTAAGTCAACAATGAAGGGAAATTTCAATCAAGAACACACCGTAAGATTAGCACACCATGTAAGTGCGCTAACCTTTGAGTTTGTTTGTTGAACACTATATAAATCGAAAGACTATTTTTACTAGAAAATTGATTTTGACAATTCAACGATTGTTATCAATTTTTCGTTAGTGTCAACACTTAACCGATAATTTTAATTCAATATGGCTTTTGTCCAGCGTTTGATTCCAGTGTGTAACCTGTAGTTCCAATGATAGATTTTTCACATTTCTCACTCTATAAAGGTAGCTCATTGTCAAGTCACCTTGGACTTTAGCATCACTGCAGATCTGAGGTTAGAGAAATATGAATAACATTTAATAAAATTCACCGTCTTTTGTAATAAATTCATAGAGTTAACTTGACTTGAAAAGTCTTAAAAATTGAGTTTGTTGAGTTCACCCTATTTGAAATTATTGAATGCTGAAAATATATTTATCTTCAATGTGACATTACTTTATTATGGAACAACATAATGTTATCGTACAAAACTGCATGCATTACAAAAAAGGTACGATCGGAAATTATGAAGCAAATAGCACACTCAGATATCAGCACACAAGCACGTTCTGGCTTCTTCAATATTGTCATCCTACAATTAATGTAAAGTTTGTCATTAGCCTTCCAAACTCTGCAAAATATTTCAGTTCAATAAATATCTTAAAATCTTTCATATCTTTATTTATTTTATATGATTACTTTCAAAGGACTAGCTGAGGAGTTTTTATGTTCACATCATATATCCTTATCAATCGTATCCTTTATGCTCAATATTTATTCGATCTATTATTTTATTTTCCGTTTCATTTCTCATTATTTATTATAATATTCTTCCGATTTTTTTATTCATCCACTTTCATTTCATCTTTAGTATCAATGCCATCAAATCTGTATTACAACTATTGATTTTTTCATGTTCAGTAGGAAAATTAGAGTAATGGTTTTGGAAGCACGAATTAGTTTTGCCGATGCCGTTGTTTATAATAGAGAAAATTGACTCCTTGAAAAATTGTTTCGTGAAAGTTTATTGGGCATTAATTTTAATTAAAATTATGCTTGTTTGAAATAGCTTTTAGCTGTCTTTGGGTAGATGAGGTTTACGGTAAATTAGGTTGTCTCCGAAAGGTCTTATAAGTTGTTGGTTGTGAAGTCGAGGTGTTGGAAAAAAGCTGCAAATTGTGCGGGACTGCTAATGAACGCTTCTAACAGTCGTGATCACTTGTTCTGAAACACAAGTTGAATTCTTAGGCACGAGTGAGTTGCAACCTGATGGAATTCAAACTTCACACACTTGGAGTGTTAGTCAAAGATACACACAATTCGCAAATTAGATTATTTTGGAATGTGACATTCCTAAGAAATGCAAGAAAGGTATCTATGTTAAAGTAACAACAAAGTGTTTCAAAATGACATACGGGACAACGATCTGAAAGTTCATTAATGTACATGCTTTGTTCTAAATTAGTAATTTATGAAGATTATAAAAGCGAGTCCCATGCAGTTTCTACACGTGTATCTGAGTTTTTATTTATCAGTTAGGAGAAATTTAGCTTTTCTAGTTATATTCAACAACTAAATGCAAAATTAATCTGAAATCTGTTTAATCGTAATTGTGTTTGTTTCACTGTGCAAGTTTATAAGAATTGTATTTTTGAAAGAATTTTCGGGTATACCTCCATTCAGTGTGATTATTTAAGATGTAGTTTTTATTAATTTCTGCTACTAAATTTGGTAAGTTTTCATTCTATTTTATTATTTTAAGCGTGTTTAGAAAGGAAGCACCGCGATGCATTTAGCTGCTCGTGATGGTAGCAAAGAGGTTCTTCAATTTTTAATTCAACATGGATTTGATAAGGACGTTCGAACACCGGTATGTATACAAACATTTTTCCATCAAAACATGTAGTGAGTTTAATAACGAATTAGAAAATATTAGTTAAAAACTGTCAGGTTATTGTTTATTTATTCATCAATATAATGTTACGAAGATTTTGTGTAGATTTACCAACTCTTAAACTACTTCTTATTTATGGCAAAGTGTGATTAGCCCTTTTGCTTTTAGGATCAATGGACCCCTCTGCACGAGGCTGCAGACACTAATCACCCGGATGTTCTCGAGTATCTCCTTAAAGAGAAGGCAAACATTAATGCACAGACACAAGCTGAAAACACACCACTACATTTAGCTGTGAAGCGCCGTAAGTTTGACGCCGCTTATCGTTTACTTAATGCCGCAGTCCCACCTGATGTCACAATAAAAGCTGTAAGACAGTTGTAATGTTTATGAATATTTATGTATTTTTTAGAAAAATAAAACCCCTTTACAAATGGCACGTGAAAACAATCTTGACAGTACACTTGTTTCAAAAATAGAAAAGTTAGAACAGGTAAATTTTTAAGTATTAAATTTATTCAATTTTTAGTGTTCTGTTTCAAATTAATTTTTTGACAACAATATTTTTATGACAACATCAAGTGTTTAGAGCCAATTCCAAATTTGGCAATTGTGAAAAAAGATATAATTTATAGCCTTAGATATCCGGCTTACTTATTTTTCGACACTATTGCACTTATTAACTGAGGGAGTTAGTGTTATTCGACAAATATGGCAAAACATTTGTAATATATATATATATATATATATATATATATTGAGTATTAGAAAATATAATATATATATATCAATCTTCTGCTCTAATAGTCGCTGGAAATTACAGTTTAAGCTACTTTTGATATTTAGTGTGTACAATAAAGAATGTTGCATTAATAACCAAGAGTTTGTGAGCATCATATCGACATAATTTGATATTTTCTATGCATATTACGGACTCCTTGTACAATCGGTTGTTTATTGGGGATCATCCCAAGACATGGTGAAAATTTATTTGCGCTCTATACAATGCAGGACTCGATGTACTTATTATGGTTAATGTCCAAATGAGATGTATTTATATTTTTTAAAAAAGCATAAAAAATAGTGGAATATGTAAGTATATCATCTCACATGGTGAATCAATTTCCAACCTAATTCGACATTTCATTCTGTCTAATTGCCACAATCACAGTTCCTTGATATTTTTTATTCCACTGCACTTCAGTGTTTACTTTAGAAAGATGTAAAATTTAAGCATTGATCACGGCTTCCTGTCGTTGCTTAGCAACAATTATCATCTGCGCGCTTCTACTCGTAGTTCCCAGTTGGAAATTTATCACAATGAAATGATTCGAGATTTCTATTGTTTCACTCTATTGAAGGAAATTTAATTCTCTATCCTTAACTTAAATACTTTCAGCAAATCAATCATTTGCTACATTTTGTCGCTGTATCTAGAATCCACTATATCAAGTTTCTTTATCATTGAATTGAACTATGTATTTCACCACATGTATCAGCATCGGAAATAGTTTAATAAATTAATAATTTTGGATTTCAATGGTTGTTTCCATCTTATTGCTAAAGTTACAGTAACTTGCATTAGCATATTGTAAGAGGATAGTTTTTAGGGTCTGTCAGTGTATTGATAATTTGAAAGTACTCAGCGAATTATTGTGCCAATCACCTCAATGTAATGTTGTTATCTTCATATGCAAAGTTTTATTGCCAGTCTTAGTTTAAATGAACATTATTATGGTGCTAAAACATAGTTGAACTAGGCCCTGCGAGTTGAATTTTTTTGGCTTCGAGTCGAGTTAAAATTAAATTTTACTCTTATATTACTATACAATATATAGCTGCTACATGTTGAACAACTTTATATAAATGTACAAAAGAAATACTACATTTTAAACTAAATAAGAGATATAACCTCGTTGTCTCCACATTTCATGGAAAAATTCGGGAAATAAAGATGCCATTCAACTAATAATCGAGTTGGTTTCGACTACTCGAAATGTCGAGTTGAGTTTTGCGACCTCGAGTCGAGTTCGAGTAATTGCAGGCCCCTAATTTGATCATAAACCCTAGTATTTTTTCAATACACATGGAATATAAATTGTCCTGCTGTGCAATAAGTACATTAAGGAGTACACGTAGTGTATTTTATAGAAATAGTTTTTTTGCGTTGCTAAAGACCATTTATATATTTATGCATATATATATATATATATATATATATATATATGTAATAGCAGTCATCGACACAAATATATAAATGTAATACAGTTTCACTGAAAGCCTGAATATTGTCATTAGAATAATGACAATGCTATTTCTTAAATTTATTTTATGTCGCTATTTTTTAGAAAATACTAGCTTCGAGGAATCAAGGAAGTGCTGCGGGCGATGTTGCTGATTCCCTTCGACGGCTATCCATAAGTGAAACAGGAAATCAGGTATATTTCAATATTTTCTATCACCAACACTTTACTCGTTATATTTATTTATTTTCCATTCCCTAGAGTAAAAATTAATTCAATTTTCTCGGTGTTTTAAAGAAATTATATGGTCAAAATCGATTTTATAACCTAAATTTTACTTTTTTATAGGTTTGGTGTTCTTACCTTATTCTAGTTTAATCAAAACAATTTGTAACTTTGTTCCAGATAAATGGATGGCTGAAATGTCTTATTCAGAGTCAAGCACCTCGTTTTCTTCATCTTTAATAAGTTATCTTCAATTTCAGTTAATCTTGTTTTGACACATTGAATCATAGAAATGTAAAATTAAAAATAATTCAATCAAACTTCAATAACAATTTGAGATTCCCTATTTTGTTAGAATGCCATTTTTAGCATCATAGTTTTATACTAGCGTTGAATGCATTTACATATCCTGTTGGCTTTATTTCAAAAGTTTAGGAGTGCGTAATTGGTTTGTAAATATAGTTGAGTGCAAAAATGATGTTGTGTACAAAAACTGTACTTTTATATTGGAGATAACACAATTTATATTAATCCCTTAGTTATTATATCCACCAGGAAACTACTACCTGAATAAATGATGCTTCCTGGAGCTACGAGAATTCCTTTTCAAATGTTTTGATGCTTGGAAAGTTTGGTTAGCTTCCACTAATATTTTTTAAAGTTGCACTAGTCTTTTCGATGTCTTGGAGAATGCAAAGCCTATGTTTTGTTGGAGATCTATTGGTTTTAAGGGCATTTTGTTTGAAATTAACACTCAATAATGCTCTTAGCAGCACTTATTCCATTTGTTAATTTTAGACTGATTTTGTCATCAAATTGTAAACCATTTTCTTAGAAATCGCTTGTTGTAAGTATATAAATACTGATGAATTTAATGCTATTCAAATTGAAATTTCTTACTGCTTGCTTTAATCCATTAGGGTTTTGCAGAAGTTTGCACGCATGCTGAAATGCGCTGACCTCATTAATCCTTTTAATTGAACCGCTTACATTATAATGTAATCACTTATTATTTGAACATGTCCATATGGTCTTCGTCTCTTAAAATGTCCATTTCTACATATGAATTTTTAATAAGGGGTTTGAATTTAGGAAACTGATGTCTTTTTGTCCTATGACTGGAACAACCAAACAAATGTCTTAATTCTCTACGAAATGTTATTGAAGAATGGATATCGTGTATGGATGGATAAATTCAAACTCCGAGGTGGTGATAAAGTCAACGAAGAGATCGACGGAGCCATCAGTAACTGTAAAGTATGTAGTTTTTGTAAAAAAGGATTAAAATTCTAATTTTGTTAGGTACAAACTCAATGCTTGAATTCTTTGCAAACTGCCATGAACGTTTGTTCGAAATATTGAGTTGTTTAGATTAATTATTTTTGAAATTTTCTTAAACCTTAATTTCATATTAAAACTATAAAATAGGATGTATACTTACATTGTATATGCAAAACCGGTAATTTTTAAAACGTTTATATATTCCATATCATGTGATATTTTATGATAATTTATTTTTGGGTTTTCAGCACTCCAAGCCGGTTGCGTTCGGCCTGCCGATTGGGTTGGGTTGAGTCGAGATAATTAAACCGGTAAAATGGTTTAAGTTTTTTTTAAGAACAAAGCGATGCAGTGGAATCAATTATTGTTCTCAAGGAATTAATGAACAATCATTTATATTAATGAATTTGTACATATTTACGACAATCTGTTTCTTTATTAACTCAATTAATTGTTTTTTTAATATATTCATCTCTGTGCTGATATATTAAACACTAAAAAGCTCAGTTGGGGACTAATTACTTTTTGAAGTTAGGATATATTTCCCACCGGTTGTATACCGGTCAGGTTGATATGCCTAAAACCCACACAGGTCGACCGGCCGGTCAAACTTCACGAAAATTAAGAAGTGCTGGTTGGGTTAGGATGCTATTTTTGTCGACCGGTTCCACCCATGCTCCAAGCAATCGTTAGTTAAAAATTCCTTCCGAAAGTTACTTCAAAATTTGTTTCACTCTTGATTTTACTCACCAACTCTTATTCGTTTGTTGGCGACAGAGTATTTACATTCCTATGCTAGTGAATTAAGGGGTTTAGCAACTGTACTACATTGATCTCAATTAGTTTACATGAGATTTAGTTCAAAATGATCAACTCAGTGAAAGAACCACAATTTTTAACTTAAATTTTGCTGAATTCTCATATTTTATATTTTTAGATAGTCATCGCTTGTTTAACTCCAATCTACTTACGTTCACGCACTTGTTATTCACATGTTATTAAAGCAAATGGTCAGAATAAAAAAATTATTGCTCTTCGTTTCAGCAGTGGTATTGGTGCCTCGGTTTGGCCACCAGAAAGCAGCCCCATTTCAGATATTCTCATAAATTCTATATCTATAAAGGTTAGTTTCAAATAGTTATCCAAAGTTGTCAAAATTTGTATCCATGAATTTTTGTGCATATTCATGTGTTTCTAGATCACCAATGCTTTCCTTACATCAAAATCTATATCTGTGTGTTAATTTTTTTACTTTGTAAGACATTTCTTTTGTAAGAAGTGTCTACCAATTTCAAAGGTTTTAATTTTTTTGAAATTAGCAATTTTTGAATATATTTCTCTTTATTTAGGTGATGGAAGATAATTCTCAGAAAGTCGATGATCGTGGGTTCAAATCTCTTCAAGGAAATATCGATAAACTATTAGATGCAGAGCACTGATTAAACTGTGCAATTCAAATTTGTTACATAGTTAGCCATTCTTCTATTTTAATCATGTTAGGGAAATTGTTTCTTGGTTTATTTCATATAAACCTCATAACCGTGGATTCACATCTCTTCAAGAAAATATTGAAAAAAATAGATGACGAAATTTACAGTTTGTTTAATAGCTAGCTATGAGTTCTATTTTAATTAAGTTTGTAAAATTACGAATAAATAATTTGTTTTGGTTCAATAAATTCGAATATTTGTTTTTTCTTTTTAAAATGCTAACTGAAATTTAATAAATAGTGTGGTAAATAAGAAACAAATAAAAAATGAAAAAATCGAAAAAATAAATTGTAAAGGAAAGGTAGTCCCTAACAATGACATGAGAGTAGTGTACATAAAACAGGCTTGGTTCCACAAACTGACATTTTGACCTCTGCGATATCGAGGGGGTGTTTGCAAATGTTAATTAGTGAGTCATTCTACTTGACAAATGTTTTGACATCTCCGCTAATGGGTTTTCAGTGACGTCAGATATTTTTAAATAATGGATTTCAATTAGTAATGCATTTAATTGATTTACATGTTAGGGCCACTTTTTTGGCATGACTAATTCCACTTTGATAATATCACATTTGTTTGCATTTCGGCATGTTAATATATACCCTATTATAACAACCCCTTTCGGGATACGTACATGTAATATTACAAACTAATTTTCCATAATTTCGAGAAGCTTACAGTATAATCCGGGAAACTTTCAAAATCGCACTTGTCAAAAATCATTGTAACACGTTTATTGTATCACGGTTTTTCAACCAATAATTAATTTTCATAAATTCAAATGTATTTCCATTGGCTGGTCAATCTATATATTCACTTCATTTCTTTGGATAAAATCCATTATTCTTCTTCTACACAATTTCGT
>CABFPE010000180.1:30514-49651 GCA_900660155.1 Hofstenia miamia | reverse complement strand
TCCCCTCCCGCATTGTATCTGTTCAAAGTCCTTGTATATGGTAGTTTATTTTTAAAAAAATTAAATATTAAATTTCACGTTTAGATATTTCCAATGTTCTAGCTGTGACGATGTGTACATAATTGTTTGCCTGCATACAATGTTTCCTCCAATTCGATATGAATTTTGTGAAAATTCTCCACATAAGTTTTATCAACAATGTTATAAATTAAATCCGTGTTTAGCTAATTCCTCATATATTTGATTGCTTGTCGTCTAATGTTTCCTCTATTCTCCATATTCGAATTTGCTAAATGCTCCTGTTATGTCTAATTTATTTTAAACAGTATAATTTAATTAATCTAATGTTTATTTATGCGAATTTTAGTTTTCCATGCAATGTAATTACCCTCCAAATGATGAATGTTTGCCTGTTATAAAAAGTCCGTCTCTCCAATCCTTCCCGCACATATATCATTTATTTTGTAAAGCCTCATGTGAAAAACACTCCAACAACAATAAAAGCGTGCGTATGTTTAAAATATATAAGAAAATTAACGAATATATTCTAGCTCTACCTCCTGTCATTTCATGATTTTCTACTTTATTGATTGAAGAACGCCTCCGTGTTAGAATGAAAAAATAATGCCTCCATGTGGAAAAATCCAGCGCAAAAAGTATAACCATTTTTAATTTATAAAAGTTATTGGAAATATTTAGCTGACTGTTGATATTTTACGATGTCCCGGTTGAAAAAAGAAGTTTTCCATTAACAGCTGATGAAAGAATGCCTCTTTAACGCTAAGAAATCTCATACAATAAATACGGTAGAAGAAATTAATTATATATCTTGCTAAGGTTTATTTAGTTTCGCCGGCTATACAAAAAAAGTTCGTCATCGTTGATGATCGTTTTAAACATTTTAATTCTATTGTTGTTCTATTGGTATAAGAAGAAGAAATGAACCCAGTCATATAAAGCAAATCCTCCATTAATTACCTGTTCAAAATAAGGTTATACATTTTATTGCAATTATGATTTTAAAATGTAATTTAGCTTCGCGTGACATCGTTATGTATTCAGCGTGGATGTTGGCGGAAAATCAAATGCATACATTGCCCCTCCGAATTCTTATAACATAAAAGCGGGTTAACTCGAAATCAATGCATTCTCTTCAGTGTGGAATTACGCCAATGTTAATCAACGAGAAGGAAGATAAAAACAATCCACGGGACGTAATATTATTCTTTTGTGTTAATATCAAAATCTCTGTGTTGTAATAATACACTGTTAATTATTTAATATGCCAAAAGAGAGTGTCTATAAAACATCTTGATTATTATTTGCATGGTGTAAATTATTCCCTATTTAATTTTGCGAATGCGTGACATTTACACCAAATGCTTAGATATAATTTATTGGTGGCATTGTGTGGTTATCGATACATATCAGATGAACAAGACTTGACGAAAATTAAACTGTGCATGGGAAAATGATGACGATGGTTGGCGATAATATATGAACTCGCATCAGCGTTGGCGGTGATAAGCTAATACAATAGACAAGATTTTTAGTGTAATTTACCATTGTTATTATAACATTTAGAATATATACGTGTTTTGTCTTGTTTTAAAATGTGGGCATTACCAAGCTCACTTAAAATATCTAGTTTTTATATTTGAAAAAGTTTTTTAATACGGTATACTAGACTCTGTATTTTTAAAAATGTCTCCAAAAAAATTTCTCGAACTATTATTATTTACATTAAAAACTATTGCGATCTCTTTGTTTTAATTTCTATATTTAATATTTTCCATGTGTATTAAATTAGTTTTGTTTTTTAACATGTAAACTAGACAAAAAGTGTTTTTTACTAATGTCTAAAAATTCCATGCGCATTTATTATGAAAATTAATTATTGGTTGAAAAACTCGTGATATGATAAACGTGTTACAATGATTTTTGACAAGTGTGATTTTGAAAGTTTCCCGGATTATACTGTAAGCTTCTCGAAATTATGGAAAATTAGCTTGTAATATTATGTGTACGTATCCCGAAAGGAGTTGTTATAATAAGGTATATATTAACATGACGTAAATGCAAACAAATGTGATATTATCAAAGTGGAATTAGTCATGCCAAAAAAGTGGCCCTAACATGTAAATCAATTAAATGCATTACTAATTGAAATCCATTATTTAAAAATATCTGACGTCACTGAAAACCCATTAGCAGAGATGTCAAAACATTTGTCAAGTAGAATGACTCACTAATTAACATTTGCAAACACCCCCTCGATATCGCAGAGGTCAAAATGTCAGTTTGTGGAACCAAGCCTGTTTTATGTACACTACTCATGAGTAACATATTTAATGAAGTACTTTTCAACTTAGGTCATTATAATGGTGTAAATACTCCTTTAATACTAATCAAATTCCTTCTCTTTCAGATTGGTCAGTTTGAAATTATCAAGTCTATTCAATTTTAATATATATATATATATATACCAGACTGCAAAAGACTTCCAGATTTCCATGGTACAGACTGGGAATCCAATTTCATTTTTAATCACCAGATTTTCAGTCTCGATATTCTTGGTATATAACAAACTTACTAATAGAATTTTTTAATCGTATTTCGAAAATGTTTTTTTATGTTAAAAAAAGTCAAATTTGTAAAAATCCCGCTGTATGCAAAGATATATATTATTGCCATTCTTTAAGTTTCTTCTTTATCCATTCCCATGGGGTCCACTAATGAATGATTTATTAAAGTAATATATCAAAAGATTCTAAATGATAATGCCTAAAAGTTTCAGATTATCTGTGTTTTCAGTGTTTTACTAGAGGCGGGGTTTATTGATGCTTAATATCAGTACGTTATTCTAATGTAAAACATGACTATTGTGAGATAATACAATTTTGTATCTCCTAAACTAAAAATTTTTGCACGCAAATAATTTTCTTATAACAAGAAGTCCCTGGTTTGACGCACTTTGGGTATACAACAAGATATAAAGTGGAATTCATATACACTGTATATATATATATATATATATATATATAGGGTAAGTAGTTAAGGAAGGAAGACCCCGCTACATTGACACCCTGAAGCGCTCGTAACACCTGTGACTATTTGCTATGTGTAAATGAAGTTTTTTTTGACAAAGTTAAATTGAACCAATTAAGTTTTTGACGAAATTTCCTTTTTTTTATTTTTAGTTTTTACACAAACTAATAGTTTGACGCCAGGTTTCACTTAGGGCGTATTTGTTATAACAATGTTTAAGCATTCAACAGTGCTTTAAGGAATATAATTCATAGATGTAAAACCCAAATATTTCAAAATGAAAAAATGATATGTTATATGCATTAGAACGTGTTTCTAGGCACATTAATATTGATCAAAGCAAATATGCAATGGGTAAAAACATCAATTTCTTTAGAAATTGTACTAAATGTAAAAGGTTACAGTACACAACTGCTCTGAGTGATGAAGTTCAGCATTGTGCAATCTTCAACCTGAAGTTTCCATCTTCTTCTAAAATATGATGGCCCTTCCACATTCATCCAGGAGGTGGCCATTAGAAATGCGTTAAGCCATTTATTTAGTGTGGCTGGCTTTCCCCAGGAGGCCTATTGTTACCACGGACCTAAATAGTAAGTTAGTAATAAATAAAATATGCCTGGTAATCCACGAGTGTATGTAGAGGGATTGCAAGCAGAGTGGTGCAATGTTCAGTTTACATTTCAATTTCTTCCCAAAATAAGGCCCTCCCAGCATCATTACCCTAATAGGGTAAAAGTGAAATATAATGAAAATAAATACATATACCTTTTGTAGGCAGGTTATTTGAAACAACCATCTCCTGCAAAGAGAAAACTAGAAATGAACGCAATTTAAATAAACATTATGATACTAACCTTTACACAATAAAATATCAAGTGATGTTTAATTACGCTCAAGTTCTTTAAAATTTGTAATTTACTATTTCATTATGCATAGTAGTAAGGGACGGACATGAGCCCGTCTCATTGAGACACCTATGGCTATTTGCCATGTAGTAATGGACTGATTCTATTGGACGCCATTTAGTGACGAAATATTTTTGACAAAACTAAATTGAACAAATTAATTTTCTAGGTAATGTGTTGAGACCAAAGTGAGACTTTTTGATTTTTAGAATTTAGGCAAACTGATACTTTTGATGACAAATTTCACTTAAGGTACATTTGTTGTAACAATGTTTAAACATGCAACACTGTTTCAAAGAAAATATTTCATAGAACCAAAATCTAAATATTTCAAATAATGTGTTATTTGCATTAGAGTGTGTTTCCAAGCATGTTAATATTGATCAAAAACAAATATGCAAAAGGTAGAAAAAACAATTTTTTAGCAATTGTGTATAAATTGTACTAACATAAAAGTGCACACTACACAATGACTCCATGTGATGAAGTTCTTAGGACTTGTTTGTTGTAACAATGCTTAATCATGTAACAAGGAAAATAATTGATAGAAGCAAAACTCGTTTTCAGGTAATATCCAAATACAAAGTGGAAAAATATTTTTAAACTTAAACACCATAGTCACATGAAATAGACATACATTTTCAAAAACAAGATAGAAATATCCGCCAAAGCATGTGAAATATACCGTTGATAAAACAATAAAAAATACAAAACTGAATAAATATAAACCATGTTTAGGCATTACATGTGAAACAAAACGTATTGTACATGAGCTGTTTTTGTGAAGACTGAGTTGTTGTGCAGAGCTTCACCACATCTAGCAAATTTTCACAGAAGTACACCCATTTATTTTGTAGTTGACACAGGAAATCACAACGCCCAAACTTGTTATCCAGATTATTCAGTACATTGTAAGCTGATGTATCCATAATGGTAATTCAATCGTCATCAACTATGAATACCAAATTTGTCATTGTATTTACGTATTAAAGTTACAAAGCAGAAAACCCCAGTAATGTATGCAGCCATGCAAAGTCATAAATCAAAGAAAGTGAAAACGTGCAAAGTTAATAAAACTTGTAGCATGCAGTTGGTTGTTTATCAATCATTATGCCTTATTTGAAATCTCGCATGTCTTATAAATTGTGTGAAATGCTTACAAAAACATTTACTATATTAAAGAACTATTGTTGGATGGCAAAATATACATTATTACAGTACGTCCATCAAAAGAAAATTTTGACTGTCTCCCTAATCATATCCAAAGCATTCAACTTGTACAAACGCAATTTTCATAACATTGGCTTTACAGAAGGAAACCTTACAAATGAATAAATGATTACTTTTATGGATGTAATGTCATGTAGAAAGGAAACAGTGTTTTGGGTCCACAAGTAATTTTGAATGGGTAAATTAATGCAGTACTATTATGGATACATCAGCTTACTTAAATGATGTTTGCTTCTCAAAATTCTTCGCAACTTGTCTTCTAATTACCATGAGCTTGTATTTTTGCATGTGAATAATCCACTATTAACTAACTTTGCTTAATAATTTACAAACATTTACATGTTTGGAAAGACTAATTCAAAATGGAAGTATGGTAATTTTGGAGGGGCGAATTAATGCATTACCATTATGGATACATCAGCTTACAATGTACTGAATAATCTGGATAACAAGTTTGGCCATCATGATTTCCTGTGTCAACTATGAAATAAATGGTTATACTTCTGTGAAAATTTGCTAGATGTGGTGAAGCTCTGCACAACTCAGTCTTCACAAAAACAGCTCATATACAATACGTTTTGTTTCACATGTAATACCTAAGCATGGTGAATATTTATTCCATTTTGTATTTTGGATATTGGTGAAAACGAACTTGCCTTTGTCATGTATATCAGACATTTCAATTTTTTATTGATTTATGAATGGTATATTTCACAGGCTTTGGCGGACATTTCTATCTTGTTTTTGAAAATGTATGTCTATTTCATGTGACTATGGTGTTTAAGTTTAAAAATATATGTCTATTTCATGTATTATGGATATTACCTGAAAAAGAGTTTTGCTTCTATCAATTATTTTCCTTGTTACATGATTAAGCATTGTTACAACAAACAAGTCCTAAGAACTTCATCACATGGAGTCATTGTGTAGTGTGCACTTTTATGTTAGTACAATTTATACACAATTGCTAAAAAATTGTTTTCTACCTTTTGCATATTTGTTTTTGATCAATATTAACATGCTTGGAAACATGCTCTAATGTAAACAACACATCATTTGAAATATTTGGGTTTTGGATCTATGAAATATTTTCTTTGAAACATAGTGTTGCATGTTTATACATTGTTACAACAAATGCACCTTAAGTGAAATTTGTCATCAAAAGTATCAGTTTGCCTAAATCCTAAAAATAAAAAATTATCATTTTGGTCTGACCACATTGCCTAAAAAATTAATTTGTTCAATTTAGTTTTGTCAAAATTATTTCGTCACTAGATGGCGTCCAATAGAATCAGTCCATTACTACATGGCAAATAGCCATAGGTGTCCCAATGAGACAGACTCATGTCCGTCCCTTACTACTATGCATATTCATAATTTTTGCAATTGCTGTTTAATTTATAATGTGTTTTTGCTTAAATTTATGTTAATTGAAATTTAAAAGATGCTAATCAACATGCTATAACCTGTAGTATTATTACCTTCTGTATAGAGACAATGGATTGTCAAGATTTATTAGCAGAGATTCCCTGAAAAATAAATTCATGTTTGTATTACATAAAAATGTCTTTTGTAAAAATTTGTTTTCTATTCTATTGAGGAATTTCACTTGATAAAGAAGTATTGTTTATCTTAATCAATGAAATTGCATTAAAAAATATATGTGGAGATTGACTATTTACAAAATCATTTCCAAGTTTTAGCAGAGTCTTGCTGATTCTCAAATATCATACTAATGGTTCCAAGTTTTAGCAGAGTCTTGCTGATTCTCAAATATCATACTAATGTTGTTTAATTATGGAAATATGCTAAGATTTTATGGAAAGATATATCCAAACACAACTACCAATGCTAGCTATGAATGTGACATACACTGGAAATCATGTTTTAATGGTACAAATCAATATTGTAGAATCTCAATCTGTTGGAAGCACACAATTACCCTTATTGGATAAATGTCCCTTGATGCTGACATATGCCACAAAATCAAGCACCACACCAATTATTTATCATGAAAAATGAAATCCAAAGTATAAACCAGTGTTACAATCATATATCAATAGAATAAACATAAAGTTTTGCACTGAGCAAGGTCAGGTGATTGAGTTTACTGGGACAGGGCAGTTTTATATCTTGCTGGATATTTGCATGGAATGAAGAAATAACAGAAAATCAAAATTATTTCATTTGATGTTTACAGCATTTGTGTAAACTCCAATGTTATTTGTGTTTTTAATTTAATATATTGCTTTAACTCTATCAATATTATTTTTTGAGTTGCAAAATGTAGTGCATTATTCAATTTTTAAAGATATTGAGCCAAGGATGCTTGAATTTCTCCAATGCAGGGTAAGTTATTTTTACATTTAAATAGTGAATATTATCTGATTAAGCAAATTTTTTAGAACAATTGATTGCTTGTACATGTTTAATATTACTAACATCAATAAAAATTTCATGGAGACTTGATTTGCAAAGGAAAATACAACATATTATCAATGCAATGTGTAAAGAAACTAAATATCAAGTGAAAAACATTAGCAAACACTGCAAAAGAGAATTTCCTCTTTCATAGCATTAAAAACACCAACTCCTTTACAATGGGTAACAACTAATTTGATGTTAGGAGAGACCACATATCGACATTATCAGTGAATATACAGCATAAATTCATTATCTTTCAATGATCAAATGTGCCTAATACATTTTAACAGTAATTTGATTTTGGTCAAATGCTATAATTCAATTCTCTTAGCAAAGAAAATAAATTGCAAAAAATGAATTAATAAAATAATTAACTTGAAAAATAAAATTTATAAAAATTTTTGCAATAAATAATTAGTAAAATGATATTAATTTTTCAAAAAAGCAGTGATGTTTACCAAGTATCTTTGTTCTTTGACAGGCAATGAGTCATAATGGAACGTTCTACAACCCACCTCTTCATCAATCAGATCAGAGGAAAGTGTCGTCTCCTTCACTCAACCATAACTACTCATGAGTCTATTTTATTGGAACTTAAAAGTTTATTGATATTGGGGAAATACTGTCAGTCATAATGAAGAAAGCTACTCCCATATTTTAAAAAGAAATAAATTAAACTGAGCAAGCAGCTATTATATTCAATGTTCAAGCAAAAATCTAGTGAATGAAGAACCTATAACAAGCATTGATATTTCAAATATTACTCACGATATTCTTAAATAAAAATGATGAATTTGTTTTGCTTGTGAATCTAAATCTGATGTTGAGGTTATTATAAATAATATCAAAAAAATAAATATAATAATTTTGTAGAATACAAAAAGATTTCACCTAAGCTAAAAATTTAAAGTGTACCAAGTTATTTTTTAAAAAACTTAAGAGTACCTGAAATCAAAGAAAAAATATTACTTGAAACCCCAAAGTTGCCAGATTTGTGTGATTTCAATGGTTGAAATAAAATTTACTAAGACTAACAGTACTAATGGATGATGTAACAAACACTATTTAGGTGAGGAGGCCTTGCAGTGTCTTTGACAGAAGTTTGATGATTGGGCATCTGCCTGAAGCTGATCTCCAAATCAGATAACAACCACTTCTCTCCATTGATGTTGAATTGATTCCAACTCTCAGCTCAGTGAAGCAACTTATGTGTGTCTTATCCTAGCTCAGTGATTACTCAAGGCTCAACTAGTGTTTTGCGGGTATGCCTGAGCCTGCCGGACAGAAGGGAGGAAGGGCACTGGGCATTACTTTGGCCGAGCAGGCGGGCATCGGGCGTTCAAATATCTGGGCATATGCTATGTCGCTCAAATAATGTCTGGTACAATCCCAAGATAATATGCTGAAATGATGGCGAAATATTTTATATCAGTAGGAATGATATGTTCATTCAAGATTTCACTTTAATTATATATATATATATATATATTATAATAATAAAAGTTTTATTTCCTGTATCAATATGATAAAAAGGAAAGGTTGCAAACTAAACAGCAATAGGTAATATTCCTTTCTTATAAGCAATGAGGTAATGTATTTGTTGTCAGATATTGACGTGCAAACACAGTAAACGTATTTTGTCTTCTAGACATCCTGCAATATAAAGTGTTACTGAGATGCCTGAGACAGATGTGAGTTACTTTCTTTGCTGCACATTATGCGGTGAGAGGATGCTTATTGTTAGATATGATGTTATTTACAGAGTTTTTGAAACAAACTGTGAGGGCATTGTTGCATTTGTGTATAATATCTTCTTCTGGTAAACGCAGTAAGAAAGAAACATGCTTAAGTGCTCTTCTCAGTTTTTGTTTTTGTGAATTATTCAGATATCTAAACCATGCCGATGAAGCATATGTGATAACACTAAGAATATATGTTTTGAATATATACCAACGCGTGTTTTCATTTATAAATCTACTAAAAAACATAAGTGAGTTAGTAATGAATTATACTTTCTTAAAAATTTTTCCCATATGCTTCTCAAATGATAATTTGTTATCGATGATGACACCCAGATATTCGCAGCATGTAACAGATTCAATGGTGTGTCCATTTATGCAAAAGGGGAGCATATTTACCATACTGTAGAAGTGCTTCTTTCTTTAAGTTATTATTCGCAAAAATCAATTCTTCAGTTTTATTGTTATTTAGCAAAACTTTCATATCATTGAATTGATCACAAATGACGTTAACATTATTTTGGGCTCCTTTAAAATCTTCTTTTACACTATTATGCTTGATTACGGATATTAAGGTTGTGTCAGCAGAGATTCTTAAAAGATACGACTTTTCAGTTGGTTAATTGCTACAATATTTTATAGCATTGTCACTGCAATATCATTTAGAATTTTTATGTTGTTCGTGTAAGTAACAAAGAGACTTGGGGAGTTTGGACCACCTCGAGGTATGCCCACTAATGTTTCTTTATGCTTAGATGATTTGCCATAAGAGGTAACAACATATTGTTTCTAATCACTTAAATAGGAATGCAGCAAATTACCAAACCATTTATCATTTTTACATAAATTTTAATTAATGATTGCATTAAGCTTATTTGGCAAAACTGTATTGAAGGCAGAGCTAAAGTTCAAAAATAAAGGACGAACAATCGTAGATTCTATATCATCAAGCTGTGTGAATATTATGGATTAATACAATAATTGCCTCTATGGTGGACNCCTCAGTCTTCTGGTTTTGGTGTACTCTTTACCTCATCACTTATTGAATTGTTTACTTCTAATTGCCAAAGTTCAGTTAGTAAATTTAAATCCCATATTTCAGTGTCATAAATATATCTATCTCTTGCTGCACTTTGAGTCAATACTCTCATGCCCAAATTTTCTTTTCCAATGTCCACTGTGATTTCTTCATCAAAATTCTCCTCAGGTGAGCTATTTAAATCATTCATATTGTATACTATTCCATTGTTGTTAACTTGGCTTATTTTAAATTTAGCATTCTGATCTATCTCTGTTTCTTCAATGTCTGCGGTTGCTCTCTTCAAATTTTGAAAATGTAATAGTCTGTCATTGTCTAACATATACTTGTTATTTGGTAGTGTTTATGTAATTGTGTAAGGGCTGGACTAAACAGTTTTTAATTTACAGACTTGATTTGTGTCAGTGAGTTTTACCAGTGTTAATGCATATACTTTATGCAATACTTTGTCTGCATGACCATAAATTTTTCTATTATAGTTGCATTGTTGTCTTACAGCTGACTTCTTTATGTTGTGACATATCATTTTGTGTATTGCTGTAATTTGACTTTTGAGCTGATTCACATATTTGCTACCCATCCTGTCACTGTAGTTGAAGTATTGCATAGATAGGGATATTGCAGCTTCCCTGCTGAACATTGCTTTGAAGGGGTAATCCCTGTCACTGAGTGTACAGAAGTGTTATAGAAGTACTCCACCAATTTGATAACCATTCTCTATTTGTTCCCACCTATTCTTGATTTTGTTACTTTTATCAATTTGATTAATGTTTAATTATTCTTTCTACACTTCTGTTTGCCTGTGGGTGTTATACTGTGGTTCACTTACTGACTATCTCTAATAGTTTTGACATTTCTTGAAACATTCCACTCTCAAATTGTGGCCCTTTATCAGTTATTATTGTCTTCATAAGACCAAGTTTCAGGATCCACTCTTTATTACTATCTCTGCTGTTGTTTCTGCTTTTGTGCTTTTCATTGGGATCATTCTTACATATTGTGTGAAGTAGAACACCATTACCAAGAGGTGCTGGTACCCCTCCTTGTCTTCTTTTAACCTGTATCCAGTTGCCAATACATTTTTCCCATTTTTCATTTTGCACCAAAAATAATTTGTTTGATTCTGACAATTGTTGTGTGAGTGTCTTAACTTCCTGTTGAAATAGTTTACTCTGTCTGTCTAGTCTTTTTTCTATTTCTGTTTTGAGCTTGCACAGCATAATTTTGCTTTGCCATTCCATCTAATGACATTACTCTGTTAAATGCCATATTTCATTTTTAGCATCATCTCTATCTCATTACCTTTCTTCAGAATTTTGAGGATTTCTCAGGAGCTTGTTTTGGGGGACATTTGTAATGTTTGTAGATCCATTAAGGTGGACAAGTCTGTTTCCTCAGCGTGTGGGGTTGAGCATGATGCTCCTGGAGTTACAACTACTCTGGATGCTGTTTTCTTTTTTCCTTCATTAGTCATTATTTCTAAGTTGTTAGTAGTGGCCTCTCCTTTCACTTCTGATTCTTGGTAATCATTGTTGTGCACTATAGTTAAGTATAGATTGATCATTTTGCTGACTATAGATTTTGTAACAATCCAGTTGCTAAGATTACAATATCTTAACTAAGAAGTAGTGGTGTTGGGGGTATCCAAGTTGTGCTACTGATTTTTCTTAATGTTCTTCTGTTTTAAACCTGTCATGGTAACCATCTAGCATCTTCTACCAGACTTCAATATTCATTCCCTCAATTATTGCACTATGATTGTATGGTAAACCAGTGGGTAAGGATGTACTATTCTTGAAATGCTTAGCCTTTATATTACTAAGCTCCAATAACTATAATTAATGGATGATGTAACAAACACTACTTAGGTGAGAAGGCATTGCAGTTTCTTTAACAGCTGTTCAATGGTTAGGCATCTGCCTGAAGCTGATCTCAAAATCAGGTAACAACCATTTCTCTCCATTGATGTTAAATTGTTTCCAACTCTCAGCTCAGTGAAGCAACTTATGTGTACCCTATCCTAGCTCAGTGATTACTCAAGGCTTGACACAATTCAACTTAGTCTCATTTTTGTAAAGTGTACTATGCACTTGCCACCTTGATTGTCACTAACTGTGTATTTAAATAACTACAAAATTAGCCATTACCAAAATATATTGCTTTACTTAAATATGATAGGTAAATAGCAGCTTCCTAACCTACATGTAATAATGATACATACAAGGTCACAATATCAGTCACATTATCATAATCAATTCAGACCTAGTTTGAATATAAATATAAAAACCTATGTTTGGCTTACCAGCATTATATCAAGTTTGTTATTGTTCATACATGTAAGAAGGAATAGATAGTTACCTAAATGGGAAGAAAAACTCCTAATCATACACCGAACTTAAGTGCAAGTTCATGGTTTGGCATGAGGAACCAAGAATCATTCCCATTGTGGGATCCTCGCCACTAATGAACACTAACTGTTTAGCTGGTTTGTCCCACGGCCATACTTAAATAAGAAGGCCAAAAGGGCGTTTTCTGAAATTACACAAGTGAGGGTAACCTCAAAAATGGTAAAACACGTCAAATGACTTTTAAATTCTTAAGAATGAATGTGTAAGATAGATAATAACTAAAACTTTTTATTTTTTCTACAATCAACATCAGAAACAGAATTATTAAATTCTTTACAAAAATTGCTTAACAAAAAATTGCAACAAGAAAATAAAATTCTTTCAGTGCATTTACATGGTAATTGGAATTCATCAGGCAAGGTATTTACAAAAATCGACATAATCCGTTGTCTTGTATTAGTTTGCTTTGTACTAATATCTGATACACATTTAAAAACTTTAAACGCCCAAAGACACAACGAATAAGTGTATTCTGAAGGACGTTTCAACCCACCGCGGTTTTTAATTTCAAACAATGCATCATTACTAAATTCGGGACATGCATTAGAACAAGTTTCGCATTTAAATAGTTTTCTTTCGATATATCCTGCAATCATATACAATGAGTCGTTTTCTGCCTGATCCAAGGAGATTACATCACTATCATATGCCAACTGATACTCATTTGCTGTTATTTCTTTCAATGTTAGTGATTCATAATCACTAAAATTATAATCTAAGAAGCATTGTAGACTTTCTTTACGCAATAAGTGCTCCAATCTTACCTTTTTTTCTGCTTCCAGAACGTCCGACATTTTAAGAAGATATCTTGCTCCACAGTATTGCCGATATTTGCTAAAACGTCCCTCTAGTGGATCACTTTGATATTTTCCTAATAAGCAGTATTTATCACCATCTTGAATTAAATCTTCAACTTCTAGAATTAAGGAAGTTGTTGTGAAAATAAGAGATTCCATAGTTGGTCGTGGCAACGTGATGAAATTTGAATCACCATTCCAAAATTTTAACCAATTAAGAAATGATTTTAGATAAAGAAAACTAGTACATTGTAGACTAGCAATACAATTTTTGAAAGAGTTGCTTGAGTTCATAATTGGTCTTTTGCAATTTACGATATTCCACCACTTAAGTATTGACTCAATGAAAATATAAGTGCCTCCTTCTTTGCCTCCATCAACTCCATAGTAGTTAATACCTTCTAAAGTTTCTTCACAAAAAATTGCAAGAGCAAGTTTTACTCTTTGTGACTCTTGTGAAGTAGGAAACAAACATTTTCTATTAATGCGATGAGCGACTTTTGCTAGTAAATTTTTTTCTTTGTTGTAAATGGATACAATTGCTGAAAAATCAGCAATTAAATGGGACTCTAAATCGTTCGGATTAGGGAATTGAAGAATAGTTTTTTTATTCCAATTTCTCCATATAAGCTTGATTAGATGAACGGTATCATTCTGTAAAAAGAGTTTGTAACTTATATCATTACACTCGAAATAAGTAATTGAACAATCCATAATAACACTCTTATAATCAATACAGTTTTCAATGTAAATTTCATCGATAAGAAGCACAACTTTCGATAAATAACCAGTAAACTCAGACTTCATAGTATACTCTAGGTATTTGGATACCTGAATACCGTTTTCAACAGTCAAAGAATCACACAGTAATGATCTTAGGTAAACATTATGTGGTAAACATAAAACTTCACGAACACTTTCATAAAATTTCCTACTTTGACAATAGAGTTGAAATGCCTCGAGCATAGTATTCTTTGAGTAACGGCGACAAAATTTTGATGTAGACAATAACTTTAATTGTTCTGATATAAAGTTGAAGCTCCTATACGAAATTGTACTGAAATCTTTCATTAAAACAGTTTTTTGAACATTTTCATACATCAATGCTAAATATTTGCTAGCCAAAACTTCAAACGTATTAAGGAAACCAAAAAGATTTTCCAATTGCGACTTTCGTTTAATTTCATTACCAATATGTTCAAAATGGTTTTCGCAAATGACTTGGGAATAAACAAAGAGCTTAACCATATATTTTCCCTCCAGTTTAAATATACTTAATTGCCTATCCACAGTAATTTCCCCATTGTCGCCCTTTGTAAATTTTAGATATTCATGCGAATCAGAAGTTTCATAATACTTATAATCTTTATGACAATATAAAGATAATTTAGTAAAGTCCAACATATCCGATTCATTAAAATTTTCCAAAATAGAGTCATTTCTCCTATCTACTTTTGTTTGCGGAGCCTCTCGAACAAAAGAATTGCAATTTGAATAGTAAGAAGGGTACTCACGAAATAATGTTGGAATTGCATTCCTTCGAAGCTTCTTTGTTTTTAGTCTTTTAAAATTCATTCGTTTTGATTCAGAATACAGAACAAATGAGTCTTCCGTAAAATGATTTTTACATACTCCAACATTTTTAGAAACAGTAAATCCTTCTCTCCTGATATTTTTTATCCATTCCTTTTGTAATTGTGTGTTTACAGGGAAGCGATATACTGGAACATACCGTGTGCCTTTATAATTCGATTTGCAATTTACTACAGCACATGAGTGAGGCATATTACACAATGGTTAATCCACTGTGGTTGTGGTAATTGATGCATCGCGCTTGTTTCCGATTGGATAATTACCCTCACTTGTGTTAAATTAAGAATTCCCATTATGGCCTTCTTGTTTAAGCATGGCCGTGGCTGAACATTGTAATTACTAATCAAACCATAATAAACTAAATATAAGAATTCCAAAGAATTTACTTCAACAAATTTCACAATGGTTTTGCTCTATTTATATTTGAACTCAAAAAGTACCTGTTGATATGAATTTCAAATTATTCATCTGCCAAGACGGCTAAAAATAATAGACACAAGTATGCCTCCTTTGGATTGCCAAATTAGTGGAATCAACAAATACTAATTGTTAATTTTTTCACTAATAAATTCTTAGTTGCATTATACAAAAGTAATTAAGATAATAATTAATTTATAATTTATTTCTAATCAAGTTTCAATTTGATCTTAATTCTTCTTTGACCTGACTATTATTTCTTTAGCAGCTTAGTTAGTTTTGGATTACTCTACTTTTGGTAAAGTAAATATAGTCAAGTTGCTAGATAAAATCTCACCAGTTCTAAAAACATATTTACCTCTAAAATGTACAAAAGTATTAATTATAGTATAGTATACATCATTTTTTAAGTGTAGCATATCATAATGATTTTTTGATAAGATACAGATTCCTGAAAGTGAAATCTAGCTATGAGCATCTCTAACATAAATGTAACCATTTTCTATTGAAGTTTTATCAAAACATTTATCACCATAGGTAGGAAAATCTAAAGCTTGCTAATGGCTTACAGTTTTAATGAATTGATTTTTATAAGCAGCTCTAGTAGTTTCCAAAGTTTCTATCAAACTGAATAACCATATTTTTTCAGATAATTGTGAAATTACATGTGCCTTTGTAAAACCATATTCATAATTTTCTGCAAATGTTTTCCACCTTCAGTTCCTTCAAATAATTGAATATGCTTTTGGTAATTGTCTCTTAAATTTGAATAAAAATTATGCATAGACTCAATACTACATAATTGAGTATTGGACTGCTTAATAATTTCCAAAATCTTGTTTTCATTGTCTGCAAGTCTTTTTTCTACATGATTATCCATCTGTTGTTTGTTAATAGTATCCTTTTCCTGTTCAACATAACAAACATTTATAATTTCCTTGTTGTGCATATTTAATTTTCTATTAAAAGATTATACCCTGATATATCTAACTTATTATTTTCAATTTGATTTATTTTGTATTTTATGAGTTTAACATCTGTTTCTATGTTATTATTGTAACCCTCTTGATAAGAATGTGTAGCTTCCAGGATTCCACTATTATTAAATCCCATTTATATAAGGAAAAAAGAAAATATTTTTTCCAAAATTTGAAATTGTCAAACTTTTGTAAGAGTAAAATTAATTTCACTAGTTAGCTGTGCTAACTTTTTAAAAAATGGTTTTTAATATATTCTTCATTTTTATATCTCTCACACTTTCTCTTATAAAGATCATTAAGTATTGAGAAATAATATATTCTCTTGCATGTTTCATATATAAACCAAATACAATAGTATCCACATAATACATTAGAACTTTGTTGATACTGTGAACTGTTGTACACAATATTGTCCTTAACATCTTTAAATATTGAAAAAATACTTTGAAATTGAGGTAGGCCAAAACTATCAAAATACTCAAGATTGACAGAGCCAAACTCCTTAAAATAATAAAATGCTATCCAATGTGTGCCAGTATTTGAAGAATGGTCTAAATTACAAACATAAAATCAGAAACCCCAAATTTTTCAAAGTATTTCTAAACAAGATCTCCTTAAAGTTTTTAATATTCTTCATAAATTGTAAAATATTATAATTTGAAAAGGGATTACTGAAGGAGGAAACAAAATTTAAACTGAAAAGTTTTTATTCTGCATTCCCTTTCCTTTAAGTGTATTTAATTGCATACCTTCTCCTGAAATTGCTTGTTTTAAACCCTTTCCAAAATACTTTATTGACTGAATTTCTTCCCAAGCTCCCATTGCACTAGTAACTAATAGTGCTACTGCATACTTTCCAATTTATGGTGCAGCTGCTATAAGTAAGGAGGCCAAAGCACCACCATTTTTTTCATTGCATTAAGTTGTGTTGTAGAAATTTTAATACCACAAGCTTTATTTATTTTCATAGCTTTTTCTAATTGGTTTATTTGTCTTTTTGTTCAAAGAAATAGAAGGGAAGTTCCTTTGCTAGTATTACTAACCCTTAAAGTTATAGGACTTGTGTTTTTAATACTTTTTTTCAATTTATTTAAATGACCATTAGTTAAGTTTAAGTTATATATTTTATATTCTGTCATTTGTATACAAGTATGAGAGAAATTATGTTTCCTTAAAATGTTAAAATAGTTTGATTTGATGTTGTATTCACAGATATGTCTTGTTCATACATAATCAATGCATAGAATTTAAATGGATCTGCAGGAGCACCTTGTAAAGTATATCTAAATCTAATTTCATTGTTAGCATATCAAGATGTATCTTTTTGTTTAGATAAATCAAATACAATTATTCCATATTTCTTAATAAATGTACCTGTTGAAAAGTCATTAACACAATCATTATATTGTACAAATTCTGTATATAGTCTTGGAAACTCACTAGTTGGATTAATCTCTCCTCGTGGATAAAAATTATCATTTCTTAATTCTAACTGGCATGAAGAAATTTCAGTAGAATTAAAGGTATCAAAGTCAAGTTCATTCTTACTTTGATCATTAATTTTATCTTCAGTGATAGTATAGATGAAAACATATCTAGGTTTTTGTATTGAATTACTTATTCTAAATATGCCTGATTGTTGATTATTAAGATTAGATTCCTCTAATGTATTTCTTATATAGATCCATTTATTATTTATAAAACTATTCAAATACATCTTTCTTCCACTAGGATTGAATGCTAATTGTGGCACAAAGAGACATAATTGAGTCACAAGTAGCTTTCCATTTCCAGCTGTATTAAATATTACACTATCATATTTTGCTAATTCAAGATTTATTTGAACATTGCCTGCAGGTAAAATACTATGTCTTAGACCTCTCAAAAAATCAACCTTACTGAGATAAAAAATTGTATTAATTTCATTTCCATATTTTAGAAGTTCTATTTTATCATCATTGTCCTTATAGAAGAATTCATTTATTACAGTGTTCAAATAAGATTCTGAATACTCAAGAATGTTGTGTAAGTGGGCAACTTTTAAAGAATTTTGTAGCATCATCCAAAAAAGGCAACTAAAAGCTGAATAACGTCGAATGATTATCAATTGAAATTAATTGTAAAAAATTTAGTTAATGAACTTTAGTTTATTTTTGTAAAATGCAACTAAGATTTAATATTGGTCAAAATAAGAAACTTGTTAGCCGATCAAGAGGTAATTGACAAATTAAATTGAGCAAACTAACGCTTACGTATGAACAGCCATATTGGCAGACGAATCATTTGAATTTTAAAATCGGCAGGTACTTTTTGTAGAAATTTTATAAATAGCTTTGATTCAACCATAATTTTGATGAACAATAAATTCTTCGGAGTTTATTTAATTTTCATTTCTACTTTATCTGGTTTGATTATTTAATTAAATGTGCAGCTAGGCAAGTTGTGTTTAGTAGTGGCTGGAATCCATCACGGGATCGATTCTAGGGTCTTTGTGCCAGTCACGAAAGTGCACCTATGTTACGGTTAGGAGTTTTTCGATTCTTGCCTAGTCTGACTA
>CABFPE010000180.1:9434-30430 GCA_900660155.1 Hofstenia miamia | reverse complement strand
ATAATTAAGCCGATAGTTTTACGGTAATGGCTATGTTAGTTATATTATTACATGCAGTTAGTGTCAATGCCCGGTTGCTTTATTAAATAAAAACAACAAACACTTTACAACTCTGAGTTTAAGTCAGTTACAACTTTACTTGAGTGCACACACCGAGCTAACGTAAGGCATACATAATTAATCCCAGTTGAGCTGAGATGGTGATGTGGACTCAACCATCGTTGCAGAAGAGGAGGAGCTGTGTTGTGGAGATCGGCTTCGGGCAGGAGCCCATGGAACAACTGAAGAGGAAACATCATACTGCCCAGTCACCTAAACAGTGATGGTTAATACCCAAGTACTTAATTAACATAACTAGTTAATAAGAACGAAAAGTTTGATGGATCAACAAATGGATAACACCTCACCCGCAGTTTACTAAGCATCCCTTAACAGTGATTAGACACGGCGTAACAAGCTAGGTGGAGGATGTTACAATTTGTAAGATTTGTAGTAGAAGTATTATTATATTCCACAAATACTGTAGAATTGGTGGGGTGATTCTAGTGAACAAGAAGAGAATACAGTTCAAGCTATTTCTATTTTACAAATGCTTTGTTCTTTATATACAATACTATTTACAATATGTACAAATATGACAACAACCAGTCACCAACACAAAAAGCACAAGGTCTGGCTGATAAATAATAACAACTACCAGCTGATGCAACACAGTGCCCCAGGCCAGACTCTGTGATTTTTTGTTGTGTGCCCAATGGAAAAGGATCAGGTCCAAAAGGATCCACTCAACAGCTCTTCACTCAAACATGCAAAAACTAAGGTGTAGACTTGGCTGACTCCTATTGATTGGGTTAATCTTGGAGAGGCATCAGATTTAACCTTCAAAACCAGATCCATCACCAATTGTGGCTGGCAATGACTGAAAACAACAGATAAAAATCATATTTTGGCATTGCAGCATCATTCAACAGCTACTCACACAAACATGCAAAAACTAAGGTGTTGACTTGGCTGACTCCTATCTATTGGGTTCATCTTGCTGAGAGGCATTAAAATGTTCTGCATCATGTCAGGGTCACCATGTAGAATCAGTGGCGTGATTCTAGCAAACAAGAAGAGAATACAGTTCAAACTATTTCTATTTTGCAAATGCTTCATTCTTTATATACAATACTATTTACAATATGTACAAATATGACAACAACCAGTCACCAACATGAAAAGCACAAGGTCTGGCTGATAAATAATAACAACTCCTACCAATGCTACAATACTCTGTTAAAAAGCGAGTAGACATCACCACTAATGGTAACATTATCTGCTGTAACAAATCTTGTGTTATCAAGTTTAAATATTTTAAATTTCACATCTATATTAAGCCAATCATAAGGTATTATATCTGTAGAATTATCAACTGTAAACTCATAATTGTTTTTATTTTGAATATTACCTGCTGCAGGAATTATAATTGGAGTATGGAGATCAAATCTAATGTATTCATGTCATTCTAGAGTTGTTAGATTTCTGAAGTCAGTCATTTCTACTATATAAGAAAAAATAAAATCTTTTTTTGTGTGAAATTAATTTTGCAATAGTTTTGAATATCATCTCCTTATATTGTCAAAATTCTAGTACTCATTCTTGGAAAACTTTTTAAATAACATTTGTATCTCCATTCCCTTTATTTCATTTAGAGTTTCTAAACTAATCTCAATAATTTTAGGTTTATTAGCTACTTTTGATGTTTCAAACTTTTTATTATGGCCTGTTTTTTGTGTGTTAATAGAATTTACCTTTAAGGGGGGAAGTTCCTTTCCCTGATTGTAAATTTGTTTCCCTTAAGGGGAGAACATCCTCTACCTGTGGGTTAATAAAATTAATCCTTGAATAGTTTTCATAAGTTTTCTTAGATTTAGTCATGTCTATATAAGAAAAAAAGACTTTTTTTTTTGCAATTTTAAAATAATTTTATTTTATTAAAATAATCTTATTTGATTAAAAATACTAAGTGAACATTTAACTTAATAATTTGAATTTGACTGTAATTAATGTATATTCTTATTTCTAGTATTTCATTTGAGTATATTTTGTTGAATAATTTACACAAAGGTTGTTTTGTAAATGGATAACTTGATACTAAATCATTTGTAGGAAAAGTAAATACTAATCAGAGAACAATGAATTAAAATGTTTCAATGCCTTTTGTAATGTTAGGAACATGATCTGAAATTGTACTCTCAGTTAACATTAATTTAAAATTACTACCATAAAATTGATTATTAAAGTCATTAACAAAACCTAGTAGATCACTAAATTCTTTATCAAATTTTAACCACATTTTAGGACCTAATAAAATAAACACCTTATAAGTATTCTCATTAAAAATAATTTTAATATGTTTATCTATAGTTTCTATTGATCTATGACCATTTGCTACCATTTTGTTGTTTATGTATGCTGATATATCTTTATACTGATAAATACCATCAGGAAATGTAACTTGTGTCCAAGTAATACCCTCATCATGGGAATATTCAATTTTGTTGTTTTCATACTCCTCAGAAATGTTGTACCATGAGTATGACATATTTATTTGATCTAGGCAAATGTAATGTGGTTTTACTGTGAAATCAGAAAGTTTACCTACAACATTTTCCTAATTTGAATTTAGAAATAGAGGAATTTGAATAATATCTACTATATAAGTGATTAGAAAAATACTCTAAACTTGTGGTTATCTCTTTTAACATTTAATAATATTAATTTTGTAATTTATTGTAAAACTTCTTAATATCATCCTTAGTAATAGCTTTCAATCTTACTAATTCATCAATTAACTGAATAACTTCATTATAAATTTGAGCACTATCATTTCCAGCATTATTGGAAGAAGTAAGTAATTCTAAACAATCCATTAATTGTGAAGGATCATTGTAGTAGAAAACACTTTGACACTTAATTATCTTTTTCACTTTTTCAATTTTGTGATTATCTGTAACTCCAGCAAATTTTACAAGATTCCTAAATACTCTCTTAAACTTTTCAGTGTATTTATCTTGTTTGTTATTGTATTGGTTTGTTAAAAGATCTATGAAGGATTGATCAATTGGTTCAGAAATAATTGATTTTCCATAAGGCATACTATTTTGATCTACATATTAAGCTTCTAAAATATATTCTCTATATAATTTATCCATATCTATAAATGTAAGTTTAAACATGTTGTCATAAACTTTAAGAGGAAAAGACTTATTTTTTTCTACTGGGGGTAGAGTATCTCTATGCTTGAGTCCTTTTCCTTGGATATTTCCATCTATAGATTTATTAGTGTTAACCAATTGAGTATTTTTCCAAACAAAATCAAAAAATTTTCTGTATTTATCTAATTTATTCCCACCTCTTACTAAGGCATCATAACTTGCAATATTTTTGTCATGTTCAACAACAACTTCATTATATTCAATTATAATTTCATCATAATGTGCTTTCTCATCATTTGTTGAATTTGTTTTTTCTTCCATTTTATGCATTTCAACTTTAACTTGTCATGCACCCTTTTTAATCTAGTATTTGCTTTGGTTAAACTTGTAATTTTTCTACCATTATCTTTTATAATTTCATCTATTTCCATTAATATTTTATCTTTTTCAGAATCATTGATTGCTTTAAGTGTTAATTTGGTAAAATTTAGCTATATTTATTTATAATATCAATATCAAAATTGGTTTCAAATTGTGGGGCCTTTGTTCCTGATTTTCCAAGAGAACTTTCATCTCCAAGAGAAATTTCATCTTCTAACTGTTGTAGATTGTATGGATTCCAGTAATCTCGTAATTGGATTTCATTTTTTCTCATTTTAGCTAATTCATTTGTTTGATCACTTAGATTTTCTTTAATGACATTTGTTTGATCTGAAATAGTTTTTGTAATAGGTTTGTATGTTTCTTATAAGTTGTACTGAACTTCATTTTGTTGGTTAATGTAGTTACATTTTTGTTGTAAAATCTTTTTTTCTTGCTTACTGACTTCATCTTCAAGATTTACTAATTTTCTATATTCATCATAATCCATTGTTATATAGTTAATTTAGAAAATATTTTGACCCATATCTTTTTTAATACAGAACAAATAGTTCCTTTGCTAATGAAAAACAAAACATATAGTTCCTTTGCTAATGCAATACAGAACAAATAGTTCCTTTGTTAATACAATAGAGAACCTATAGTCCCTTAACTCCTAAAATAAAGGACTCTTTGTTGTGTGTATATTACAAAGTTTCATTAAAGTTTTGTCTATAGTTTTCTTTTCTTTGTTTACAAATATAAAGTCATAATTATACAAACTTTCAAAAAGGTCTGGATTAAAAGAATTATCCTTAGCAATTGAATTTTTGTCACCATTATCAACAGGAGTGTATAAAACCATGTGCATACAATTAGCCCATATTTTCTTTGGAACATTGTAATAAAATTGTGAAATGTAGATTGCTGATATGTTATGATGATGACAATCAGTAAAATGATTTGCAATTTTATTCTGTGGCTTTTCTGGGGCATTTACAATGTCATCAAAGATAACTATTTTTCTACCTGTTGTTGAATATTCATTAGTGTTTTTTAGAAATTCATCTGATAATATTTCTAATGTGTTCTGATAAGTAATCTACTGGTGATTTGTTATTTTTCACTTTTGGAGTATCATAATTAATAATCTTCATTATATAAAGAAAAAAGAAAATCTTTTTTTTACTGAAATTAATACAACTACCCTTAAGGAAAAAAGAAAATATTTTTTCTTAAATTAATTTCACTTCTTATTGTATAAAGATGACAACAAATTTAACTTACTGTGTTAAAGAAAAAAAAATAACAGGTTCTATTCCAGGCTCTGGGCAATGGATAAAACAAAAAATGGAAGAAATATGCAGAAATCAATTTGTAGCAATTGTGGAAGTAAAAAGACACAATTTGTTATAAAGGAAAGTAATGCTTCCTATGGCTGGGAATTGGATTTCATAAAGCACACTTCCAAATCATAAATATACTAGACCATGCAATCCTTTGCAAAAACAATTGGAAAACAATGTACAACCATATAATCAAATTGATTCTATTTCTAGAGAACATGATCTATGTTATAACAAAGCTCAAGGCTCTCCAAGTAAGGCTAACTGTGACAAGCAAATGTTGAATAATTTAAGAAAAGATCTAAACCTAAGAACCTAAAACATAAGAATATCTGTTAAAGATTTGATAAGTTATTAGTTTCAAATGTTATTGGTACAAAACATATGTTAGGTTTGGGAGTAAAGCAAAAACAAATCTAAAAAAGAAAGGGTTTTCCCCACAGGAAACTTTAGCTAATGTATTCACACACCTATTAAAAGAAATTTTAGAAGAAGGCAGGTGATTGTAAATTATATAGATGAAATTTGGTGTGTTGATTTAGTTGATTTGCAAAAACTTAGCAAATGGAACAAAGGTTTTAAATATTTGTTGAGGATTGTAGATGCATTCCACTAAAAGATAAAACTGGACCTACTGTTTGAGATTCATTAAATGGTAAATTACATTCATCATCTAGAGTTCCAAAGTTCTTATGGGTAGATAAAGGAAAAGAATTTTATAATAAGCATGTTCAAGAACTTCTTGATAAGCACAATGTTAAAATCTACTCAACAGAAAACCTTGAAAAAAATTCACTTGTAGAAAGATTTAATATAACAATTAAATATAAAATGTGAAAAAATTCACAAAGCAGAATAATACACATTATTTGGATATACAGTGCCAAATTTTTATGTAATTTTTTAATGAAAAATATAGTTTTCATCCTATGCCCCTATGAAGAGGCACCCTAAAAACTATCTCCATAAATAATCATGCTATGTAAATTATAGTGAAAAAATCAAGTTCAGTGTAAAAAAATTAGTTTATTCTTAAATTTTTGCATAAATGTATTTTGTTGTCTTACAAAATAAACCTCTCATATGCTACTAAAATCCCATTACTTTAAATGAATTTGCTTCAATATCAGTGATGTAATAGGATTTTTACAAATGTTACTCTTAATGTTTCCAAATTTTCTGAATATATTTGTACACAAAATTTAGAATAAACTAAATTTTTCACTGTGAGTTCAAATTTTTACCTTTGAATTTCATAACATGTATATTTATCGAGATAGTTTTTAGGGTGCCCCTTCATAGGGGCATAGGATAAAAACAATATTTTTCATTAATAAATTACATAAAAATTTGAATTAACAATGCCAAAATTGAACCCATTGATAAAATTCAAAGCTATTGTATTCCTCATTGCAGAAATAAATTGTGAAGATGAGTGGTCTAACTCTTTTGACTGGCACTGTACTTCCTAAAATATTAAATGAATACAATAATAAAAAACATAGCTCTATAAAAATGACTTCAATTGAAGCTTCCAAAGAGAAAAATGATGATGAAGCTTACAACAATTTGTACAATGATAGTGTTAAGCCCATTGTGCTTAAATTCAAATTTAAAGTAGGTGATAAAGTTAGAATAAGTAAACTTAAAATGAAAGTTTTTGATAAAGAGTATACACCAAACTGGCCTGAAGAAATATATATTATTGAAAAATAAAATTAACAGACCCTATAACATACACATTGAAGGATTTAGTTATGAAGAAATAAAAGGATCATTTTATGAAGAAAAATGGCAAAAAACTGATCAAAATATATTTAGAATTGAAACAGCATTAAGAAAAAAGAATGGAATGGCCTTTGTTAAATGGTTGGGATATGCTGATAAATTTAATGTTTAGGTAAAATAAAAAATATATAGAAACATTATTTATGATTTTTTTTGTAGAAAAAAAGATATAGACACAATTTTTGTGAAAAAAATTTTTCTAGACAATATATTTAGAGAGATGGCAACAAGAAAAAAATATCACTTGTGAAACTTGTAATTTGACAATTGTTAAGGAAAATTATAATGCACATATTAAAACTAAGAAACATTTAAAATATGTTGAAAAGAATCATGATTTTACAATTAATGATATATACCAATACTTAAAATAAATAAAAATGCAATATTTAATTTTAAGGGTACTAAGGTACCTGCAGGTGATGCAATTAATTTTAAAGGTAGTGACACCTTAATTCAATTTATAGATATTAATACATTGTTTACAGAAAAATTAATAAAATATTTTAATATAATCAACCAACCATTAAAATATAAAGTTTCATTTTATTTAAAATTTACAAAATGTATTGAAAATACACTTAAAGATGTAATAGTTTCTTATCAATTTAAAATGAAAGAAATGAAAGCTAAAAATGAAGAAATAATATTAATATTTTCTCTAAATTAAAGGAAATTATAGATGATTTTCAAAAATTAGAAGGATAAAACTGGGTATTCATTGGAGTCCATAGTATAAATAATAAAATGTGCAAAATTACTTGGGGTGTAACATATGTTAAATTACCAATTAAATCATCTTCAATTTTAAATATTATTAATAATGATGATAAGTGTTTTTTGTGGTCAATAATTGCAGCACAACACCCTATTTCTACTAATCAAAATAGAACATGTGTTTATGAAAAATATCTAGATAAATACAATTTAAAGGGAATAACATTTCCAATAACAATAAATGGAATTGAAAAATTTATTAAACAAAATGGAATAAAAGTTACTATTTATGAACTAAAAGTTTGGGGAGAAAGGGCAACTTCATATAATGTGTTAGCTATTTATTATTCTAAAGAAAATGCAATTGATGGGTGTATGAAAATCACTTTGTTCTAATAAAAAACTTGAAATGTTTACTATACAAGGATTTAAATAAAGATAAACTATATTTTTGTAAGAAGTGTTTGTTAAAATGTAGAAAAAAGTCAANCTTGAAATGTGTACTATACAAGAATTTAAGTAAAGATGAACTATACTTTTGTAAGAAGTGTTTGTTAAAATGTAGAAAAAAGTCAACTTTTGAAAATCATATTAGATTATGTAAAAATGAAGACACAGCATAATTGTATTTTCCAAAAGAACACCAAATTCAACTTAAAAATTATCATTATAAAATAGAGGTTCAATTGAGAATTTATGCAGATTTTGAATGTTATAATGAAAAGGTCAAGAGTAAATGTAATTTACCTGATGTATATAAAACTACAATTTTATGTAATCAATTACCTATTGCTTTTGGAATATTCTTAAAATCAGATATACCTGAATTATGTAAATCAAAATACATTCATTATTTTGGAAAAGATTGTATTGACGTATTTGTTCAAAAAATTAAAGAATTAGAAAACAAGTTATTCTTTATGTTTAAATATGACATTTCAATGAAAATTACTAAAGAAGAGAATCAAGAATTTCAAAACTCAAATGAATGTTATCTATGTGGATGTGCAAGAGGCCCAAAGGACCCATCAGGCAAGGAGTTGCCCTTAAAACTAGTAAGAGATCATTATCATTTAACTGAAAAATATTGTGGTTCTGCTTGCAATGATTGCAATTTAATGGCTCAAAAACAATGAATGTCTTTTGTACATTTGTATTTTCATAATTATTCATGATATTGTAGAGTTGCTCAGGGATTTAGTCGCAATTTATATCTTTTTAATTTGTATTTTTGTATTATTACATCACTATGACGTTTTTGATCATTTTTGATCTTAGTTCGTTGTTATTAATTTGATGTCCCCTTGCTGGTGCTGATTATTTGCTCAAATTTAATTTTGCGAGGGAATTAGAATTGATCATGTTAAACTACGTTGCTATCTAAATCATTGTAAACAAAGGCAGGTAATAATTGAATCTTTTGTATAAAAACTGAGAAACCTGTAGCGAGAGTTCAATAGACTTTGTCTACTCTTAACTGCCGTCTTTACCGTTGTATTTTTTATTTACTTATTATCTTAAATGAAACTTATTGCTTAAGATCGGCGACAATTCGGGAGTGCTTTCACGAGCACAGGGCGACACGTTGCTTCTGGGGGTCTGTTGATTACCCAGTCCGAATTGTGGCTCATTAAGTTATGCATATGGCTACGTATAAGGAAATAATAAATCTCTCGTTCATATTTCAACACGTACATGCACTTATAAAACCTAACACTGTGATGATACCATGCCGCGGGCTAGCACGAATATCTGGCAATTACAGATTATTTAATAGTGAGCTGAGAGATAACAATGAAAATGAGAGTTTGTATTTTTGAAGTGAGATAGAAATTAAGCAAGTGAGACAAATAGGGTAGCACCAGTCAATAGGTTAAGCACTTTACTTCTGGATGTTCCGCTTTGGCTGGAAGCCATAGGAATTGGTCATCTTGGTTGTTACCTAAAGTAGTTTTGTTACTTGGATGAATTACCAATGTTACATCTATATGTTGCAAATTCTATGTTAATCCTTTTTCCGGAATTGTGGCTGTTCTGTAAACGCTATCTAAACCTTTTGTGGAGTCAATTAAGTTTCTAGTTAAGTTACCCTACCAGCCACCGATTCTACATGGCGACCGTGACAGGACGCTGACGTGATACCTATTTAATCTTGTTGTTTTCTTTCAATGATTTGGTTGTGAAATGGTTTTCATTTTGGTACGTATTAGCTGGGATAGTTGTTTCCCCTGATCATTTTGAGACTTCATAGAAAGTCACCTACCAATGTATTCAATAACTTCCTCACCCTTGAAGGATGGCGACGAGGCTTTTATGTGCTTATTTGGCTGATGTCAACTGTTAAATTTCTTGTTTGTTTTACTTGTTTCTAGTGCTTCTTTACGTTGGATTTATTACCAAGTACTGCCATGTTCATTTCTCCCTTTTTGGTCTGTTAATCACCGTTACCCCTTGTAAGTACTTTTCGTTTCTGTGTGCGTGGGAGTGCTCCCATTGTCAGTTCTATAAATTTTTTTGTCTTCTAAAGTTCAATGGATTCTAGTTCTAGTCGTACTGTAATTTATTCTCCTACTTTTGGGACTTCTCCCATTCAGAGTGTCCCCTGTGCAAGCGCTGGTAACCAGGACGTTACCCCTTGCACCATTGGATTGTTACTTAACTTTTCTCAACCATCTTCTCCTATTACCCAAAGGATTGATGATAGTCACAATGCTTCCACCATCCCATATAGCAATGCCAACGAGATGAGTGTGAGTCCGTCTTACCATAGAAATGCGTGACGTGTATTAAACACCCAGAATGCTCCGCCCATTCCTTTGCGTCCTCGAGGAAATCGAGCATTTGCAGGACAAGCTGTCACAGCAGGTGGCGCTAAGAATGGAAAGCGCACACCAGGTTGAANAATGGATTCTAGTTCTAGTTGTACTGTAATTTACTCTCCTACTTTTGGGACTTCTCCCATTCAGAGTGTCCCCTGTGCAAGCGCTGGTAACCAGGACGTTACCCCTTGCACCGTTGGATTGTTACTTAACTTTTCTCAACCATCTTCTCCTATTACCCAAAGGATGGATGATAGTCACAATGCCGCCACTATTCCATACAGCAATCCCAACGCATTGAGTGTGAGTCCACCATTCCAGAGAAATGCGCGACGTGTATTAAACACTCAGAATGCTCCACCAATTCCAATGCGTCCTTGCAGCTACGCCAGTGGTCATGAACCGCAGTTTACGCCTCACTCTGATGCACACCTCACTGAGATTGAGCACTTGAAGGAGGAGCTGTCACACCAGGTAGCTTTAAGAATGGAGAGTGAGCGCCAAGTTGAATCTTTGCAAGCTGAGGTTAATACACAACACGTGGCATACCAATGGATGGAGCGACAGATGTTGGAATCGACCTTCGCTCTGGAATTACAAATCCACGAATTGAAAACCTCTATGAATAAAATGAATCACCGAGAAGAGAGCTCACCTTCTCCATGTAGTCGAAACAATGAATACGTTACTTATGCTGTGTTAAATGAAGCCCTGGACGAGTTGGCTGAGAAGATCATAGGCCGAGTGGTTCAGCTAGTGGGCGCAAGTCAACCTTCTTCAATGGTTCCTTTGTGCGGAGCATCATCCTCCATACCCTGTCCCACTCCTCCATCGCATAGTCAACCTACTTTTGCTCAGGCCGCTCTCACGCAAGTATCCACCTTAACCACTGGAGCTACTCCGCAANCCCTACCAGCCACCGATTCTACATGGCGACCGTGACAGGACGCTGACATGATATCTATTTAATCTTGTTGTTTTCTTTCAATGGTTTGGTTGTGAGTTGGTTTTCGTTTTGGTACGTATTAGCTGGGATAGTTGTTTCCCCTGATCGTTTTGCGACTTCATAGAAAGTCACCTACCAATGTATTCATTAACTTCCTCACCCTTGAAGGATGGCGACGAGGCTTTTATGTGCCTTATTTGGCTGATGTCAACTGTTAAATTTCTTGTTTGTTTTACTTGTTTCTAGTGCTTCTTTACATTGGATTTATTACCAAATACTGCCGTGTTCATTTCTCCCTTTTTGGTCTGTTAATCACTGTTACCCCTTGTAAGTACTTTTTGTTTCTGTGTGCGTGGGAGTACTCCCATTGTCAGTTCTATAACTTGTTTTGTCTTCTAAAGTTCAATGGACTCTAGTTCTAGTCGTACTGTAATTTATTCTTCTACTTTTGGGACTTCTCCCTTTTGGAGCGTCCCCTGTGCAACCGCTGGTAACCAGGACGTTTCTCCTTGCACTGTTGGATCGTTACTTAACTTTTCTCAACCCTCTTCTCCTATTACCCAAAGGATGGATGATAGTCACAATCCCACCACTATTCCATACAGCAATGCAAATGCAATGAGTGTGAGTCCACCATTCCATAGAAATGCGCGATGTGTATTAAACACTCAGAATGCTCCACCAATTCCAATGCGTCCTTGTAGCTACGCCAGTGGTCATGAACCGCAGTTTACGCCTCACTCTGATGCACACCTTGTCGAGATCGAGCACTTGAAGGAGGAGCTGTCACAGCAGGTAGCTTTAAGAATGGAGAGTGAGCGCCAAGTTGAATCTTTGCAAGCTGAGGTTAATACACAACACGTGGCGTACCAATGGATGGAGCGACAGATGTTGGAATCGACCTTTGCTCTGGAATTACAAATCCACGAATTGAAATACTCTATGAATAAAATGAATCGCCGAGAAGAGAGCTCACCTTCTCAATGCNAGTTGAATCTTTGCAAGCTGAGGTTAATACACAACACGTGGCGTACCAATGGATGGAGCGACAGATGTTGGAATCGACCTTCGCTCTGGAATTACAAATCCACGAATTGAAATACTCTATGAATAAAATGAATCGCCGAGAAGAGAGCTCACCTTCTCAATGCAGTCAAAACGAAGAATATGTTACTCATGCTGTGTTAAATGAAGCCCTGGACAAGTTGGCTGAGAAGATCATAGGTTCAGCTAGTGGGCGCAAGTCAACCTTCTTCAACTGTTCCTTTGTGCGGAGCATCATCCTCCATACCCTGTCCCACTCCTCCATCGCATAGTCAACCTACTTTTGCTCAGGCCGCTCTCACGCAAGTATCCACCTAACCACTGGAGCTACTCCGCAAACAGGATACGTCCCATCGCTACCCGATCTGGTGAGCACCATTGTCATTCCCGCATGCAAGGAGCAGAACATGAGTGATACCAGTCCGGCCAATGAAAAAGCCAGTTCCAAAGATCAGCCGAGATATCGCGAGTTGATTCTTCCTCTAGAGTCCCACGGACAGGTACAACTATACAGTAAGCATTCTGTTCTACCCAAATTCACTGGGCAAATTGACGCCGTCGCCCAGTCCTTTGACGAATGGTTTTTTTTATTCGAATTGACGATGAAGCAACATAAGAATTCACAAGAGACCGCCGTGTCGCAGTTCCCCTTGTATCTCAGTGGGTTGGCCTACAACCAATATATGATGCTTGACCAAAGCATCAAAACAGATTACCAGTTGTTGGTGGGTTTCTTTGAAGACCATTATCGAGCGCCGCACATTAAACATCAGTACAAGACACTACTGTGTGACATGTCTTTTAAATTTGGTGATGATATCCGTAATTATATAACCCAGGTTGAACGCCTGTTTCGCCTGAGCAGTTTGTCGAAAGAATACTCTAAGCACGATTTGTTCTCTTACATTTGCCGAGGTTTCCCTGCGTCAATTAGAAATCGGCTAGAAGTTTGATGTGATCCTGAGGACAGCCTCCATGAAATCATCCGTAAGGCTATCAGCGTGGTCTACATGCTTCAGAACTCACAACGTATCAACAGCGATATCACTAAGTTCTCCGGTGCATCCGGAATGAAAAATTTCGAACTCAGGAAGCCTGTCCCTGTCAAGAAGATGCTTGACTTGTCATCAGTGCGATGTTATACATGCAGAGAGAAAGGACATTTAAAATCCCAATGTAAAGCTAAAGTCCAGCTTGTTGCCGATGGTGAAGGCTTCATCATCGAAGAACCTTCTACTGAAGCATTGTGTGTTGACAACCTAGTCGATCTTGAAACCGATCATCCTACCACATCGCAAGATTTAAATTAGTTGGAGCGCCGCCTCCTGGAAACCGTGCACAAGATCACAACGTACTGGTGATCACTCAGCTAATTAGAAAGAATTTAATTCCTATTGAGATGAATGGTAATATCTTTAACGCCACCGTGGATACGGGAGCAGCAGCCTCTATAATAAGCGACGAGTGTTGCAAAGAATTATGTTTAAGCCGAGACTCATTGGATCCCTTGAGTGCAAAGTTGATAGATGATTCGGGGAACCCTCTTTTGTTGAAAGGAAAGTTAACTGATGCTTCGATTAAAATTCATGCGGAGCCCTTAGAGGTAGACCTGCTTGTGATAGATACATCAAACCACCATCTCCCGTACGATCTCATATTAGGGAATGACTTTTTGGAACGAAATTCTTGCGTTATCAATTTTAAAAACAGTACCATCTCCATTAAAGATCAGGAAGCAACACAGTTGGTTACGATCCCTGAGAAAGAGGTCGTCTTTGATTTGGACGAACCCATAGTTCTTGAACCAAAACACTGGACGAGAGTCGCCGTCTCTTCTGACGCCAATCTTAATGGGGATGTCATGATATCTGGGCATAGAGGCAAGTACATACGCGGAGTCTCTTTTTCGCCTGATTTGTGTAAAGTAACTCGAGGAAAGACATACGTCACTGTTCTTAATGGATCAACTTCTTCGGTAAAGATTGGAGTCCCCCAATTACAGTTAATAGGAGTACCGGTGAGGGTTGAGAACGTTCCAGTCACTTGTTTACCAATCTGTACCACTGTGCATGACCTCGAGGCTCCCTCGAGTCTGGTAAAGGTGCCAATGGTCACCGAGAATTCCCACCCACACTTAAATCAAAAAGAAAGGAGGTCTCTGTCATCTCTGCTTTACAGTAAGCATGACGTGTTCAACTATGGTACCATCAGTGTTGGGCAGGCAGTAGGTGAAGAGCATGCTATTGAATTAAAACATGATCGCCTGATCCATTTACCCATACGTCGCATGCCGGAAAATCTGAAACATGAATATGAGAAGATCTTAACTGACCTAATTGAAAGCAGGATAATACAAGGAAGCAACAGCCCATACGCTGCACCCACTGTGTTTATTCNCAAAATTCACAACACATCAACAGTGATATAACGAAGTTCTCTGGTGCGAAAAATTTCGAACTCAGGAAGCCTGCCCTGTCAAGAGGATGCTTGACTTGTCATCAGTGCGATGTTATACATGCGGAGAGAAAGGACATTTAAAATCCCAATGTAAAGCTAAAGTCCAGCTTGTTGCCGATGGTGAAGGCTTCATCATCGAAGAACCTTCTACTGAAGCATTGTGTGTTGACGACCTAGTCAATCTCGAAACCGATCATCCTACCACATCACAAGATTTAAATTAGTTGGAGCACCGCCTCCTGGAAAACGTGCACAAGATCACAACGTCCTAGTGATCACTCAGTTGATTAGAAAGAATTTAATACCAGTTGAGATGAATGGAAATATCTTTAACGCCACAGTGGATACGGGAGCAGCCGCCTCCATGATAAGCGACGAGTGTTGCAAAGAATTATGTTTAAGTCGAGATTCATTGGATCCCTCAAGTGCAAAGTTGGTCGATGCTTCGGGGAACCCTCTTTCTTTGAAAGGAAAGTTAACTGATGCTTTGATTAAAATTCATGCGGAGCCCTTCGAGGTAGACCTGCTTGTGATAGATACATCAAACCACCATCTCCCGTACGATCTCATATTAGGGAATGATTTTTTGGAACGAAATTCTTGTGTTATTGACTTTAAGAATGGTACAATCTCCATTAAAGATCAGGAAGCAACACAGTTGGTTACGATCCCTGAGAAAGAGGTCGTCTTTGATTTGGACGAACCCATAGTTCTTGAACCAAAACACTGGACGAGAGTCGCCGTCTCTTCTGATGCCAATCTTAATGGGGATGTCATGATATCTGGGCATAGAGGCAAGTACATACGCAGAGTCTCTTTTTCGCCTGATTTGTGTAGAGTCACCCGAGGAAAGACATACGTCACTGTTCTTAATGGATCAACTTCTTTGGTAAGGATTGGAGTCCCCCAGTTACAGTTAATAGGAGTACTGGTGAAGGTTGAGAACGTTCCAGTCACCTGTTTACCAATTTGTACTGCCGTGCATGACCTTGAAGCTCCCTCGAGCCCAGTGAAAGTGCCAACAGTCACCGAAAACTCCCACCCACACTTAACTCAAAAGGAAAGAAGGTCTCTGTCATCTTTGCTTTACAGCAAGCACGACGTGTTCAACTATGGTGCCATCAGTGTTGGACAGGCATTAGGTGAAGAGCATTCTATTGAATTAAAACATGATCGCCCGATTTTATAATCGACTGTGACGCCAGTGCTGTTGCTATTAGCAGCATCCTCAGTCAAGACGTTAATGGGATCGAGAGTCCTGTGCAATACTTTAGCCGAAAACTTAGAGCATCCAAGAAGAATTATGGCGCAACTAAGTGCGAAATGCTTGCACTCGTCAAATCTCTGAAAAAATTCCGTTACTTCATACTCGGCCATAAGTTCACTGTGCGGACCAACAATAGTGCATTGGCTTGGTTGAAGAAATTCAGCGGCGACAGATCAACCATTGTAGCAAGATGGATCGAATACTTAAATTATTTCACGTTTACTATCAAACATCGCCCTGGAAAACTCCACTTAAACGCAGACTATTGGACAGCTCTTCCGAGCTACGAGCGCAACCTTAAAAAGCCAGACGGTGAAAAGGTACCCTTTTCCTTCATCCCGCACACTGAGTATCAGTTGATACCTGAGATAAATGCTGATCGAAATGGAAAACCCATCCTCGCTATACTACTAAAGAAGAGATCTCTGAAGAAGAAATTATTTGCTATCAACATCATGATTGGATCCTGGATCAAATAATGAAAAGGATGAGGGACCCCTATTTCCCTACGTCACTGGAGGTGAATCAATATTTTCATCGCTACAATTGGTGTGTAACCGACAAAGGTTTATTATATGCAAAGAGCAAGCATAACAACCGTCTAGCCATTCCGGAATACTTCAAGCAAGACTTAGTGCGTAGAGTCCATGAGTGAGGTCACCTCGGCATTCTTCAAACCGAGAAAACTTTTAACTCTAGATATGTGACCACAGGGATCCGCGCTGCTGTAACCAACGTCATTGACAAGTGCGAAAAGTGCTTGCTCAACAATATCCACCATTTCCCTCAACAGCACGCTGAAATGGAATCACGATCAGCAGAAGGCCCAAATGAGCTAGTACATGTTGATTTGGAACAGCTGTCAAAAGATGATGAGGGTTTTCAGCACTTGCTTGTGATAGTAGATCATTTCACTAAGTTTGCCCGTATAATTCCTCTTAGTAGCACAACAGCCGAAGTGGTAGCCAACAAAATCCTTAAAGAATGGATCCTCAAATATGGGCCGATGCACAAGCTAGTCTCGGATCAAGGTCCGCAATTTGAGAGCAACCTTTTACGCGCGCTAATGCTTGAATTAGAGATAGTTCACGAGTTAACAACCGCCTACCACCACCAGGCTAATGGCTTGGTGGAAAGATTGAATCGCACTCTCATCAAACTAATTCGAGTGGCACTGTCTCAAGCTGCCGGAAAGCAATGGAAACGAATTGTCGAAGGTGTCGAATATTTTTATAATACTTCAGTTCACACAACAACTGGTGTGAGTCCCTTCAAAGCCATGTTCGGCAGGGAAGCTGCTACTTCATTAGCCATGATGTTTCCAAGATACGCTGAAACCAATGTGGATAATTATGTAAACCGATTACTTACTGATATGCAACAAATTCATCTAACAATTTGTCATAACACCAACCAATCCAGCATCCGGCAAAAGAAGAATTTCAATAAAAAATTATATGGTGAGCCTCATAAGCGTGGCGATAAAGTCTTTGCCTATTTACCCCGCATCACAACTGATAGCCACCAAGTACGGAAACTTGCTAATGATTGGCAAGGCCCATTTACAATTGCAAAAGTGCTTGACCACAACACATATACCTTAAACAACGGTAAAACAGTACACTTTCAAAGGCTTAAGAGAGCCATAAAAGATATAGAGCATGTGATTATAGACGATAATAATGAATTTACGTTAGTAGATAATGGTGTTGATGTGTACGAAAAATATGATAATTTAACTAGTTTTTCTGAAGATGATTTTTCCAACACCGAGTACAATTGTGACAATGTAAATACCGAGAACTTAGAACCACGTACGCTCCCCCCAAGAAGGGTGAGAACTACTTACGATCCCAACATTTGGGATTTAAACCTTATCACTACATTTAGGAATGAAAACGATCCACCGCAAAAGAGAGTCGCCAGCTCCACCTGTCCGCCGCTGAGTACGAAGGAGGATGGAGGGTAGCCAACCTGGATGATATGCCTCACCTAGGCGTGGGAGACACGTTTCTCCACTTGCTGAGGCTTGCACAAGGAAAAGGGGACGTCCGGAAGGTGCCGAGCAGAGTCTGATTCCGTGTGGGCGACACGTTGCTCCATGACTCGGAGAGCCAAAAGCAGTGACCATGACGCCCTCAACATCTTGCCCCTACGTGGAGAGACACGTTTCCCCACGTGCGTGAGAGGAGCTGGCCACCCCAAATTTAAAAACTTTAAAACCGAGATTACCTTTTACACCTTTACAACCTGTAAACACCCCCACATGAGCGACTTGATAGCCCCTTCGACCTCTTCTACAGCCACTTCCACCATCCGATCACAGAAGACTGAAGAAAGAAGACGAAAACTATCAAAAGTTGGCAACGAGACATTACATCCCTACTTCATCGCGACTAGGAAAGCCATCGCTATCACTCGAGATAACATTTTGGAGGAAACACGAGACCAACTTCAACGAACCTACAATGGTCATGAGATGACCTGCTCAATCGACGTAATCCCTTTCGTCATAGACGCATCCCGCCAACCCAGAATCAATACCATCATAGCCTACGATTCCAGAATGATGGAGACCCTTAGTCACCTGTATTGGCGTAGTACGGTTCACATGTTCTTTGACAACGATTTCAACATCTACAGCCTATGCCAGTTCCTGAATAACGGACCAACCATTGAGAGCTTTGAGTGTGTAAACATCGATTTCAAAAATCTCCTTGTTATCTATTTTTTCAGATTTTCCGAGGTACAAGCAGAGGACGTTATGGAGCAAATTGAAATAGCTTTCCGCATAGCCAAAGTTGAAGGCAATCTCCTAATCATGATTGTGCATGGTGAGTATGAAACATCTATACCTGAAACGATCGAAAATCTTCACTTCAGAATGGAGAACTTTTTAATCTTGTCCAAAGCAGATTATGCCCCAACCTCTTCACACTCGATGAATCACCTTCCTATAACTAGGCTGATTTACACTGATCTTCTACTTTGTCAAAAAGTACTTTCACATTGTTTAGCAGTAGACCAGAAATTAATTGTGGATGTGCTGCTCCAGTCACAGACACTGGAAATTATGAACCCTAACACTCTGTTGCTACATACCATCACAGATATGAGAGTAAGCTTTGCCTTCACTCAGAGTGAACAATTACTTAATGAAATACATACCATTTGGTCTGATCTTAAGGCTGACTTCAACCCCGAGTCTGATTGGCCTGTATTAGATATATCAAGTCCATCGCAAAGCTACCATTCATCAGTAGAACATACCCTATGCGACATTAAGGCTTCCTACACAAATCAAGATAAGAAAAACTTCAAAGAACGCCTCTTCGCTGAGAAGAACCTACCCGATATATATGCCAGAGGTGCAATATGGTTGCTAGCCATATATTTAACAAAAGAGCCAACTCTCCAAATACCGATGTCACACGATAAATGAACGTCCTTAAAAAGATTGACAATCCACGAGATAGCAGTATGTCCCTTAACATGGAAAGTGAAAAACTGGCTCCTTTATAAGTGCAGTCCTCCTTCTTCCCCAGGAAAGACAAAACGAGCAATGGACAAATTCGAAAAATATTATGCCCGACTGGTGGGGGTGAGCATTGTCACTGGAAAAATGTCGATCATGCTGACTAGCAATAAGCTTGGTATCTGTCCGTCGGACATCAATATTTTCTCAGACACCATGAAGAAATACATGTGGGGCGCCACCAACAACGCGCCCCTCAGCACATGAAGATTCGTAGAAAGATTGCCAGGATCGACAAAGTGTTTCCTCGAACAAGTCACCAAGTTTGACGTACACGGTAAGAACGAAATTTTATTTATTGCGCAGCAAATGAAATACCCTGAGTGTGGGTATGGGCAGTTCATCGAATCGGCCAGGCACATTAGCAAGGCAGGAAAAGTCATTCCAATCACCATTTTCGATCAGGTGATGAGGACGCTGGAACAATTCTTCAGAGAGGAGGAGCTCTTATCATCCTTGGCCGTGCAAATGTCTCCCCACATTCGAGACTTAATCGAGAAGGTGAATTTAGAAAAGTTTGGAGGGACCATCGCCTCTCCCAAGCCAACGCCGCAGTGGTCCGTCACGGAAGTTGAATGCATCTTAATGGTCGAACATGACCCAAGTGAATTCATGGATGAGCTCACAGTACAGCAGAGAGTCTTGGTCGAGAGTAAGGATAAGGATGTCCTATCGTTAATGAAGTGGTGTCTTACAGAAATGTTCACCAAAGAGGAGTTAGTCATTCTACAGTCCCCAGGGCGACACGTTGCTCTGGATGTGGAATGTACTACTTCGCGGATTAGGATCTCCAACCAACAGATCAAACGTTTAAGACAGAAGGGACTACGAGGAAAATGTTGGGACACCATTAAAGACGCCCGCATAAATTACCCTGTGACAATAGGAACCGCCACATTAGCCTCTCAGTCGACGTTTAGTGAGTTAGAGAAGAAGATCAAAACGTCCAACCTCCTGTGCATTCCACCACCTACCATAGAGACACCCTTGATTCAACCAAAGTGGAAGGTGCGAAAACTGAAAAAGAGGGTAGCTGCTCATTTCCCAGACCTTATAAATTTTGTTAACAGCAAGTCGGAAGCCGTCAATGCTGGTCACACAGGCGAATACAAAGCCGTTCGAGAAAAACTCATTGCCGGAGACAATGCCGAGCGCATATTCATTGATGGCAAGTTAACCATCATTGATATCTTTTTAAAGGGATCACCCATCCACACCCAGTTACAGGCCATACAGGACAAAATAGCCACATTGCAGCCACGTGTTCTCATCCTGTTTCAGGCTGCTGGGGATCTAGCATGGATAAATAACGTGGAAACAGTAACGCGGTACTACGACGTCATGAAGCGAATAGAAATCATCACCATGATCCAAGCCGGTGTATCGAATCCAGACGAGATGATGTTAAACCAAGTCCAGGAATACTGCTCGCTATTCGTAGACCACGCCACCACCATGGGATCCCTTTGACAAGTTTTTCTCCACTTCTATCCTGACACTGAGATAAGCGCTGATGA
>CABFPE010000179.1:1232827-1243980 GCA_900660155.1 Hofstenia miamia | reverse complement strand
TGATGCTGCAAAGAAGATGGTTTTTAATCTCTTGTTCTCAGTCATCGCCAGCCACAATTGATGATGGACATGGTTTCAAAGGTTAAATCTGATGCATCTGATGCCTCTCCACAAGATTAACCCAATCGATAGGAGTCAGCCAAGCCTACGCCTTAGTTTTGCATGTTTGAGTGAAGAGCTGTCAAATGGATCCTTTTGGACCAAATCCTCCTCCATTGGGCACACAAGAAAAGTTGCCGAGTCTGGCTTGGGGCGGCGTGTAACATTGCTGGTAGTTGTTGCTATTTATCAGCCAGACCTTGCGCTTTTCTTGTTAGTGACTGGTATTTGTAAATATTGTAAATAACTTGTATATATAGAGCAATGCATTTTGTAAATAGAAATAGTTTGAACTGTATTCTCTTTGAGTTCGCTAGAATGACACCCCAGTGATTCTACAATAGTACATATTGATCGCGATTTTTGGTTCTACCATAATTCTTTCTGCCAGCGCCATTTCATATATTTGCAGATCCACCTTTATGAGCTCTGATATTTTAAGTGTTCCACTGCTCAATGTAAATAGGTTATCCAATTTTATTTCCATTTCCTTTATACATTTTGGAAGTTCATCTTCTTTCTGTGTAACAACTATTATTACTCTAGTTTTATATTTCTTGGCTACTTTTAGCATTTCGTCTATGTTAGACTGAAGCTTCTTTGATACTATTTTGCTATCTTTTACAAAGTATACTATCGTGAGATGCTTTTTATCCAAGTTTACTTGTTCACATTCTGATATAATCCTTTCTCTGTTCTTTGTTAGCTTCTGCACGTCTTTCATAGTAAACTGTTCGTTGAACGTGATATGTACTGTGCTCTTAAAATATGGTCTATTAAATTGCTCTTTCATCTCTCCTGTGTATGCTATTATTGTGTTGCATGTAGGACGGTTCTGTTTGTCAATCACTATCAGAATTGCATAGCTTTCATTCTCTTTTGTGGATGTACTGCTTCTTATCAATCTCTTCGTCTCTGGTGACAAATTATCATATGAGTTGTATCTCATTTTTCGATTTGCTATGAAATAGAGTTTAATTCTTTCTTTCCCTATTTTTGTTATTCAGCTTTCCCTTTCTTCCAATCACGATGATTTTGTTGTAGTGGACGTTTGCTAGTATGAAAATATTCCTGAGCTCGTTGTCATAGGGAGTGAACTTGTTGACGGTATTTCTAATGTATCCATGTCTGAGTCATCACTTATTGGCTGCATTTCCCAACTTTCCATAGTTATTGATGGCGTTTCCTCACTGCCCTTTAATTGGCTTTGAGTACTTGTCGATGCTATTTCCTCTTTGCGCTTTAATTGGCATCGAGTACTGCTGGATGTTGAAGGGGAGTGTGCATAATTCGATATTTCCAACCTCACGCCCTTTAATTGGCGATCAGTATCTTGTTGATGGCCCTCATTTACCCGCCTGCCTGTTATTTGACATTTGGGAGAGGGTGATTTCTCTTTGATTGTCTCCATCCTCATACCCTTTATTTGGTAATCAGATTGAGGAGACCTCCTTCTTATTCTTCTTCTTTTATTTGTTGGTGTCATATACTCTGTCATCATACCCTTTAATTGGTAATCAGACTGCAGAGCTCTTCTTCTTACTCTTCATCTAGTGTTACTAGGCAGTGAATTCTCCATCATCATGCCCTTTAATTGGCAATCGGATTGCAGAGACCTAGTTTTACTAGTGGAGCTCGTCGATGTTTCTTCTATCCTCACGTCCTTTAGTTGACGATCAGGTTGCGGGGTTCTCTTCCTTCTCACTCTCCTTGATTTCATTGGTGACCATTGTGTTGTTTGTTTCATATTTCCTAAATTCAGTTACTAAATTAATATCCCATATTTCGGGGTCATATTTTGTTTTATTTTTCACTGCCCTCTGGGGCATTATTCTTCTTTCAACTTCTGGTTCCCCTTTCTCGGGTCTATATTCATCCTGGAATTCTTCTTCATGCACACTGTCCAAGTCGTCCATCTCAGCATATGTGCCATCATCAACCTGTATAATTTTAAATTCTGCATTTTTATCAAGAGTCACTTGTTCTATATTTACCATTGCTTGTTTTAAATTTTGAAAATGTAATATTCTCCCGTCATTCAGTTTATAGTTATTATTGGGTAATGTTTGTGTGATTGTGAATGGCCCTGACCACTGTGTTTTAAGTTTTCTCACTTGATTCACGTCCTGTGTCCTCATTAGAGTGTACGCGTAAACCTTATCCCCTACCCTGTGTGGTTCGCCATATATCTTCTTGTTGAAGTTTCTTTCTTGCCTTATCGCAGATTTTTTCGTGTTGTGACACATTGCTTCGTGAATTCCAGTTATTTGATCTTTAATCTTCCTTATATAATCGTTGTCTGGCTTTCCGGAGTACGTATGATATTGCATTGATATTGGCGTTGCTGCTTCTCTGCCATACATAGCCTTATACGGAGTCATCCCCATTGTTGAATGCACTGATGTGTTATAGAAATATTCGACTATTTCCAATATTTCTCTCCAGTCTCTGCCTCTGATTCTTGAAGTTAACACTCGTATTAATTTAATCATTGTTTTATTTAATCTTTCCACCACGCCATTTGCTTGTGGGTGATATGCCGTTGTCTTTTCGGTTAGTATTTCCATCAGTTTGGTCATCTCTTCAAATAGTTTACTTTCAAACTGTACTCCCCTATCTGATATTATTGTTTGCATTGGTCCGAACTTTAGAATCAATTCTTTCATAATCTTGTCCACTACTACTCTTGCCATTGTTGAATCTAGTGGTATCATACTAGCATATTTCGTAAAATTATCAACTAAGACCAATATGTACTGATAGCCCTCGTCATCTTGAGATAATTTCTCTAGATCTACATGGACAATTTCATTGGGTGCTGTTGCCATTATTTTTTCAAGCAGTGCAGTTTGTACTGGAAAATGGCTCTTATTATTTATGAGACATGTATTGCACTTATTAATGACATCTTCTACAGTTCTTCTAATACTCATCATTATGAACTGGGCATTAAAGGTATTTTCTGTTTGTATTATACCCAAGTGTCTGTTTTCATGTATCTTTCAAACTAATTCCCTTTTATAATATTTGGGGATTGCTATTCTCAGCGTTTTTCCCTCTATATACAAAAGTCTGTTTCTATTGAATTTCCACTTATATCTTTGGAAGTAGCTCTTGGCTTCCTTTCCCAGCGTCCAATTGTCATCATGCATTTTGTCTCGTATATCTTTCAGAATTATGTTGGTTTTCTGTTTTTCAATTATGTCTTTTTCAGTTATTTCCTCCTTAATTATTATTGGCATGATTGTATTTCCTTTCTTATCCATATTAATATCAGGCAGTTCAGCATACTCATTGTGTGACATAAACTGAAATTGTTTCTTTTCCCCATCCACTTTTTCCAAATCTCTGTAAAATTATCAACTAAGACCAATATGTACTGATAGCCCTCGTCATCTTGAGATAATTTCTCTAGATCCACATGGACAATTTCATTGGGTGCCATTGCCATAATTTTTTCAAGCAGCGCAGTTTGTACTGGAAAATGGCTCTTATTATTTATGAGATATGTATTGCACTTATTAATGACATCTTCTACCGTTCTTCTAATACTCGTCATTATGAACCAGGCATTAAAGGTATTTTCTGTTTGTATTATACCCAAGTGTCTGTTTTCATGTATCTTTCAAACTAATTCCCTTTTATAATATTTGGGGATTCCTATTCTCAGCGTTTTTCCCTCTATATACAAAAGTCTGTTTCTATTGAATTTCCACTTATATCTTTGGAAGTAGCTCTTGGCTTCCTTTCCTAGCATCCAATTGTCATCATGCATTTTGTCTCGTATATCTTTCAGAATTATGTCGGTTTTCTGTTTTTCAATTATGTCTTTTTCAGTTATTTCCTCCTTAATTATTATTGGCATGATTGTATTTCCTTTCTTATCCATATTAATATCAGGCAGTTCAGCATACTCATTGTGTGACATAAACTGAAATTGTTTCTTTTCCCCATCCACTTTTTCCAAATCTCTCTGATATTCTGGCAATGCTGTTCAAAAATCTGCATTTCTATGCAATGTTCCTTTCTGATGCTCTATCGTAAATCTAAACTCATTTANTATTGTGCAAATTAAGAAAAACAAGTTAGCCAATGAAGTAAAAATTTGACAAAGTGAAACGAGCAAAATTACGCTTACGAATGAACAGCCATATTGGCAGACGAATTATTTGAAATTCAAAATCAGCAGGTACTTCTAAAATTTTAAATAAATAGCTTTGAATTTGATTAGAAGTTGGAGGAACAATAAATTCTTCGGAGTTTATTTTATTGACATTTCTTCATTATCTGGTTTGATTAGTTAATAAAATGTTCAGCTAAGCAAGTTGTGTTGAGAAGTGGCTGGATTCCATCACGGGATTGATTCGAAGGGTCCTTGTGCCAGTCACGAAACCGCACTTATGTTATGGTTAGGAGTTTTTCGATTCTTGCTTAGTCTGACTATCAATCTATACATGTATAAAATAACAGAAGCCTGAAACGACTGGATAGTCGAACCCTAAGCATATATATCTATTTTTAATAGTAGGAGACTGAATAAATGACTTCACATGTATCAGTATTAAATGTAAGTATAGGAAACTGCAATATTATTAATTAAATCACAAAGCCAATAATTTTAAGGTAATGGCTACCTTAACATTATTTACATGCAGTTAGTGTCAATGCCTGGTTGCTTTATTTAATCAAATCAACAAACACTTTACAACATTGAGTTTAAGTCAGTTACAACTTGACATGAGTGCATGCACTGAGCTAAAGTAAGGTTCACATAATTAGTTCCAGTTGAGCTGAGACAGTGGATGCAGTCATCGTTCATGAAGGAGAGGAACTGTGTTGTGGTGATCAGCTTTGGGCAGTAGCCCACAGAAGAATTGAAGAGGAAACATCACATGGCTCCATCACCTAAACAGTGATAATTAGTATTCGATTAACTTAACTAGTTAACAAGAAAGGAAAAGTTTGGCGGTTCGATAACTTAGTAACTCCTCACCCGCAATTTACTGAGTGATAATCATCAACAATGATACACGGTGCAAATAGGCCAGGTGGAGGATGTTACATGGCGACTGTGACAAATAAGAATAAAGTCAACGGAGAGGAAACACACAGTGATACTTTTTCAAAACGCTGAAACAACTCAAAGGAAAAGTGAAAACGAAGCAACAGAGTAGCAAGCGGAACTACAAAGTCAGCAAAGACAGAAAACCCTAACCGCAACAAGTGCAACTTGGACTCTTGGATCATAACCAAACTGGAAAGCCACTATGACATCAAGAAACAATGACAAACAATAAAAGTAAGAGAGGAAGCGCAAAGAAAGCGATACTGAGAACCACCACCCCTATGACGACACGATCATCATCCTATCCAAGGAATTCTGAAGCAACCCAAACCCCAGAGTCAGTAAGACAAGAATCCTCTTCCGAACCAGGAACCCCAGAAATCATGGAAATTCTGAGAAAAAATAATGAGACTGAGAAATTACTACGAGAAGAAATTGGTCTACTAACAAAAAGGATAGAAGATATCGAATTGGCAAGTGCGGAAACAATCAGGAACATCCAAATCGATATGGATACCAGATTAATAGAACAAAGTGAAGTGTTTCAAAATGAGATCAAGGCACTTACGAAACAATTAACAGAATCAAACAGTAGATTTCTGGAACAAAATCAGCTTCTGCAAGAGAAGAATAACGTATTAGAAAGGACAAATCAGCAGCTAATAGAAGACAATGACCTACAAGCTGCAGAGATATCACAACTTAAGAGTAAAATAACTAGACTCGAAATAAGTAGAAATGAACAGCCAGCACAACTACAACAGGACTTGCTGGAAGTAGAAAACAGACGATTAATCGAAGACAAAGATCTGAGGCAAGAGGAGATAGCTCAATTAAAAGACAGATTGAGATTATTGCAACTGACCAAGGAACAAGGAAAAATACAGTCCCACAATTTTCAAGTCATAGCTAGAAAGGAACGTGAACTGCAAGCCCCACCACTCCATGATCACCTATCAGAAGTTTCTTTGGAAGACGAGAATGAGGCGGAAAAGAAAAAATTCATTGATGAGATCACAAAGGTAATAACCACGCAATTGCAAAAAGAAGAAGGGACAACAAAAAATATCAAACCGAAATACAGCAACTCAATATTAAACCAGGAAGTGGGAAATGATATGATCCCTTGTAAAGCCACATTACCAAAATTTAATGGCAGAGTGGACGGCTATAACCCAATGTTTGGGGAATGACTCCAGATGTTTGAGTTAACGATGGCAGAAAGAAAGGTGAGCCAACATTCGGCAGCAGCAAGATTCCCACTATATCTCACTGGAGCAGCAGCACAACACTACTTGCTGTTAGACCCGGAAACAAAAACAAACTATGAATTGCTAATTGGCGATTTCATAGAATATTACTGAAATGAAAGCTTTAAGAACCAATATAGAATAATTTTAAATGGAACAAAGATGAAAAAGACAGATGACATCCGCAATTACATACAACAGGTCGAGAGGCTGGTCACACTCAGCTCAAGAGATAACCAATACTCGAAATATGATCTATTTTCGCACATTTGTAAAGGGATGCCCGAAAATATAAGAGCACAATTTGAAATCAAGTGTGATGTAGACGACAAATTGGAGAAGATGATCAGAAAAGTGGTTGACATACAAGCTATGATCGAAAATAACGTGAGAATAAACGAAAAGGCAGCTTGGCATAGAGAAACGCCAACATGGAGAAATAACCTCAAACTGAAAAGCACAACGAAAACATACAAGACAGAAAAACAGGAAAAAACGATAAGAGTAAAAACTAGAGATGGAAAAATGAGGAAGGTTCATGAAAAAGACGTTAAATGTTACATTTGCGGAAAGAAAGGACATAAGAGAGACAAGTGTCACAAACAAATAAATATGATTGGAGAAGAACAAGGGTACTTCGAAGAAGAAGACTTGATAGAATCAGAGGGGGAAACAAACGAAGAACCCCAAACTGAAGAGGAATTGGAAAACTAAGTGGAGCGCCAACTCCTCAAAACCGTGCAGCAGTAATGATTATGGCGAACATGGATACTGTTAACACAATGACAATATCGGTCAACGGAATAATGATAAAAGCAACCATTGATACGGGAGCGGCAACTTCGATAATTACGGACGACTGCGCAACAAAACTAGGGTTCTCAAGAGAGGATCTCACTAAGTGTAATAAAAGACTCATCAATGCATCTGGCGAATATATCGATACCAAGGGAATACTGGAAGCGGTACAGCTAAGAGTGGCGAACACTATGTTTGAACAATCACTGGTAGTAGTGGACACACACAATAACATGCTACCATATGAGATAATCTTGGGAGATGACTTCCTCATAAAAAACAAATGTGTTATCAACTATGCAGATAGAACCATTAAAGTTAAAGAGGAAGAGATCAAAATCGAAGAAGAACAGGGCAGAGACAAAACAATCACGTTCGAACTGCAGGAAGACATACACTTGCAGCCGCATCAATGGAAAATGTATGAAATTGAAACAGAGGAAGCGATTACAGCCGACATAATGATCTATGAGAATAAAGGAATAAATACAAAAAGGGTGTCAATGCCGTCAAGTATATGTGCAGTGAAAAATGGAAAGGGTAAAATCCCAATTCTCAACCCAACAAATCAGAATGTAAACTTAAGGAAATCACACATCAGGATATTCGGAAAATATGTGAAATCAAACATCAGATTGATTTGGAAAGCAATGGAGGACGAAGATGGAGCTGATGCCTTGTACGGTTGATTTGAGGACTTACAAGTGGAAGCACAAAGTACTCCACATGGCCGACTCAAGGGCGAGTGGACGAACACCATCCAAGTCGCGAGTACTCCCAAAGGCCGATTCAAGGGCATTGGGATGAAAGCAACAGATGACGAATACAAAATCCCAGACATTGAGAACGAGAATTACCAACATCTCAACAAAGAGGAAATACAACTGCTAAGAAACATGCTAAGACGACATAAGCGAATATTCAACTATGGAGAGATAAGTGTGGGGCAGGCAATAGGGGAGAAACATAAGATAGTGACAACGACTGACAAGCCAATAAAACTCCCCTGTAGAAGAGTGCCAGAACAAATGAAAGACGAATACAATCGAGTACTCAAAGAATTGATAGACAATAAAATTATACAACCAAGTGAGAGTCCCTATGCAGCACCAACTGTGTTTGTGAAGCAGGGAGAAAAATACTGACTATGCATAGATTTTCGAAAGTTGAATGAAGTGACAAAGAAAGACTCCTATCCCCTGCCAAGGATAGAGGATATGTTATATGAAGCAAGCAAGCACAGATACTTTACGACATTAGACTTGTGCAAGGCTTATTGGCAAGTACGGATGGAGGAAGACGACATTGAGAAGACGGCATTCATAACACTGTATGGGTTGTATGAGTGGATCTACATGGCGTTTGGACTATGCAATGCGCCAGCTACGTTCCAAAGATACATAACAAAAGTCCTGAAAAACAAAACGCACAGAATGGAAGATGGTATTAACGCATATATAGATGACATAATCATAACAACTGATACAGTACAAGAGCACATAGAGAAACTGGATAGAACATTGACAATCTTAGGGAAAGCAGGACTCCGAATAAACGGCAACAAATGCGAGATCTTAAAGGAAAAAATTGTCTTCCTAGGAAGAACAATAGAGAAAGGCAGAATATCAATGAAAGACAATGCAAGGGAGATGATATGGAAAATAGAGAAACCAAATAACAAGAAAGACATCCAAAGGATAATGGGTTTCTTTAACTATTATGGTACATTCATTCCCAACATTGCAGGAAAAACCGCGAAAATGACAAAACTCATGAGAAAATCAGTACCATTTGTATGGACATGGCAAGAACAGGAGGAACTGGACAACATTAAGGAAGAACTAGTGAAACTGCCATCACTTAACACACCGGATTACAACGAGCAGTTTATATTAGATTGCGATGCAAGTAAGGTCGCCATAGGGGCAATGCTAGGACAGATGAAAAACGGAAAAGAGGTACCAATACAATTCTTCAGCCGCAAACTATGGGCAAGTGAGGAGAACTACGGATCTACCAAAGTAGAAATGTTAGCCCTAGTTGAGAGTATCAGGAAGTTCAGACATTTTCTAATTGGGAAAGAATTCCAAGTACGAACCAACAACAGCGGCCTCACATTGCTAAAAAAGTTCTCCGGAGATAAATCAGGCATCATATCCCAATGGATAGAGTACCTCAATGAATTTACATTCACGATAGAGCATTGAAAGGGCACCTTACATAGCAATGCAGACTTTTGGACGTTGTTACCAGAGTACCAAAGAGACGCAGAAAAGACAGATGGAGAAAAACAGCAATTCCAGTTCCTACCACACAACCAATACGATGAGCTACTGGAGATTAACGTAGACAAGAAAGGGCAAATGGTACAACTGATCATAATAAAGGAAGAGATCTCCGAAAAGGAGATAATAGACAAACAGCAAGACGACGTGATCCTCAACGAAATAATAAGGAAACTGAAAGAACCCCGAGTGACACTATCAAAGCTAACAGCAAGTTACTTCAAATGATACAAATGGAAAGTAAACCGAAATGGGTTATTGTACGTCAAAGGTCAAAACAATAGAATCACGATACCAGAGTATTTCAAAAGAGATCTCATACAGCGGATACATGAAAAAGGCCACCTCAGAATAACACAGACAGAGAAAACATTCAATGGGCGATTTATCACAACAGCAGTAAGGAAGGTGATCAAAGACATCATTAATAAATGCACGACATGTTTGTTACATAACAGTCAATGATTCCCAACACAGAGAGCACCACTAGAAAAGATAATAGCCACACAACCAAACGAAATAGTCCATATTGACCTAGAACAACTATCAAAAGATAATGAGGGGTACCAATTCCTATTAGTGATGGTGGACAATTTTACGAAGTATGTGAGGATGATCCTGATGAGGAACACAACTGCGGAGACCACAGCAGAAATAGTAATGAAGGAATAAATTCTGTGATTTGGGCCAATGGAAACGATTATATCGGATAAGGGACCACAATTCGAGAGCGGTCTATTCCAGGAGATGGCCAAGATGTTAGAGATAGTGAGTGAACGAACTACAGCATACCACCCACAGGCAAACGGTGTGGTAGAAAGATTAAACAGGACTCTGATAAAGCTAATAAAAGTAACAACAACGGGGATTGGTGGGAATAAATTGAGAGAGGTGATTGAGATGATAGAATATTTCTACAACATGTCAGTACACTCAACAACAGGAATCACCCCATTCGAGGCAATGTTCGGCCGAGAGGCAGCTACACCACTATCAATGCAATATACTGATTATAGCAAAGCTTTGAACAATGAATATGTAAATCAATTGCACAAACAGATTTCAGCAATTCACGAGACAATATCCCATAACACAAAGAAATCAGCAGTGAGACAACAGTGAAACTATAATAAAAAAATTTATGGGCACGTGCACAAAGTAGGCGATAAGGTCTACGCATTTGCACCAATGAAACTAACAGACACGAATCAGGTTCGCAAATTAAAAACAGTTTGGTCCGGACCACACATAATAACGCAAGAATTGCCAAACAATGAATATATGCTAGATAATGGCAGACTATTGCACTTCCAAAATTTAAAAAGAGCAATGGCAGACATTGAAGAAACGAAGATAGATGGAAGTGCCGAGTTTAAATTAAGCCGAATAAACAGCAAAGAGGTTATGTACGATATGTGTGATTTAGATAGCCTGCCAGAGGAGTAATTTGAGGAAGAATTCACAGCGGATATTGGAAATGAGCAATTGGAAAGGAGAGTGCAACCCCAGAGGGCTGCAAGAAATAAAACTATATATAACCCTGAAATATGGGATATAGATATAATAACTGCCTTTAGGAACTTAGAGAAGGATGCATCAGCCACTCAAGAAGCGAGTGAAAAGGAATCAACCAACTGAGGGAATCCCGACCACAAA
>CABFPE010000179.1:1174461-1193313 GCA_900660155.1 Hofstenia miamia | reverse complement strand
AATTTGTCATCAAAAATATCAGTTTGCCTAAATTCTAAAAATCAAAAATTCTCACTTTGGTCTAAACAAATTGTCTAAAAAATTAATTTGCTCAATTTAGTTTTGCCAAAAATATTTCGTCACTAGATGGCGTCCAATAGAATCACTTCATTTCCACATGGCAAATAGTCATGGGTGTCCCATTGGCACGGGGTCTGTCCGTCACCTTACTACTGATAGCGGAAAATATTAGGGAGACCCGGTTCTTGAAATACGTGAACACCGTCACAACTGAATGTGAAGCAGTACTCAAAATGTCGAAGCAAGCAGAATATGCACTGATAACGTGGGAAGAATCTGAGGCGGAGTCACTCATACAAAGAGTGGACACTCTCATGCATGGGGAGCGACCAGTGCTGTCCCTAACGCAAGCTGAGGAGGGCGTGTAGCATCATCCAAAGCAACTAAAGCGAGGAATAACGTCAAATGATTGATAATAATTAGAATTGATTGTAAAATTTAGTTAATTATTTTAGTTACTTTGTACAATGCAACTAAGCCATAATATTGTTCAAATTAAGAAAAACTTGTTAGCCAATCAAGTAATATTTGAAAATTATATTGAGCAAATTAACGCTTACGTAGGAACAGCCATTTTGGCAGATGAATTATTTGAATTTTGAAATCAGCAGGTACTTTTGGAAAATTTTTATAAATAGCTTTGAACTAACCAGAAGTTTGATGAACAATAAATTCTTCGGAGTTTATTTTATTTTCAATCTTCTATTATCTGGTTTGATTATTTAATAAATGTGCAGCTAGGCAAGTTGTGTCGAGTAGTGGCTGGATCCCATCACGGGATCGATTCGAAGGGTCCTTGTGCCAGTCACAAAACCGCACTTATGTTACGGTTAGGAGTTTTTCGATTCTTGCCTAGTCTGACTACCGATTCATACATGTATAGAATAATCAATTGCTTGAAACGACTGGATAGTCGACACTTAGGAATATATATTTATACTTTCTTAATAGTAGGAGACTCGACTATAATTGACTTGATAAATGACCTTACATGTAACATTATTAAATGTAAGTATAGGAAACTGCAATATTACTACTTAAGTGATTAAGCTGATAGTTTTACGGTAATGGCTATTTCTAAAATTATTTAAATGCAGTTAGTGTCAATGTCCGGTTGCTTTACTTAATCAAAACAACAAACACTTTACAAAATTGAGTTTAAGTCAGTTACAACTTCACTTGAATGCACGCACTGAAATAAGGTAGGGCACACATAATGAATCTTAGTTGAGCTGAGATGGTGCCACAGATTCAATTGCCTCTTCTGAAGGAGAGGAACTGCTTTGTGGAGATCAGCTTAGGGCAGTGGCCCACTAGAAGATAAGAAGAGGAAACGTCATATGGCTCTGTCACCTAAACAGTGATAGTTAATACTCAGTTAGTTAAATTAACATAGCTAGTTAGTTAATAAAAGAGGAAACATCTGACGATTCGATAACGTTGTAACCCCCTCACCCGCAGCTTACCGAGAGATAACTACTATTAATAACACACAGCGCTGATCTGCCAGGTGGAGGATGTTACACTTGCTTGAAATTATATCTTCGCAAATTTCTATTAGTGATGAATTTGTTTGCCAGGCTAATGATGGTAAGTTCCTTGGCTTATTTATAGAAACCGACTTGAGATGGATTAAACAGATATCATACATAATAAAGATTGTTAATTATATAACTAGATGTCGAACTCTTGTCCTGGCTTTATTTTATATTGTTGAAGAACAATGATAATTTTTAATCAGTACATAATGCCTACTTATTTATATAGTGCAGAATAGAGATGAAATCGGATTAGTTCTACATTTTGAGAAAATTTCGGATCTGTATAGGATACCAAAAATTTTTAAAAATTGTCTATGTTGTACCTTGTATGCATTACACATATTTTTAGATTGAATGACAGTTTATATGTATTAATAGTCTCAATCTAAGTTGAGGAGTTCGTATATTGAACTCCTTGATTTAAGTGAAGTTTTCTAATATAATTTCATTTTTCGACAACATGTTCCGTTTTATTCTTTCTAATATCTTATAAAATTGGTGACGAATATTTCAAATCTGAAAATGGGACTCATATGTTAGACATCACATAAAGATGAAATTGTATAGCAACCAATAACATTTGTTTGTGTAAATGAATTTTTTTATCATTGATTGTTATACACTCTACTACAATTTTTTTAATATCTTGCAAACTATATTTTGGGATTGTTCCTTAATTTGCCATTGTATGTGCTATTCTTGTATGCATGGCCTTCGCTGCAATTTTGAAGTAAGTTTTATATTGTTGTTTGAAAAACTTAAATTCTCAATTCATAGTAGCATTGCAAAATTGTGATTTTTGGATTTGGACACAATAAAATTTCATAGAACAGTAGTACCATAAGAAACTCGACTATTTATATACTAGAAATATATTATTATTATAGTTGATGACAATTTTAGGAATTAGATTTCCACAATGCTTACAAATAAGCAAAGAAATGAATTTGGCAGGCAATTNATAAATTGGAAAAAATGATCAGAAAAGCAGTGGATATACAAGCAACGATCGAGAATAACGCGAGAATAAACAAAAAGGCAGCTTGGCATAAGGAAGCTCCAACCTGGAGGAACAACCTTAAGCCAAGAAACAAAACGAAAACATATGACACTGATAAACAAGAAAAGACGATAAAAATAAAAACCAGAGATGGAAAAACGAAGAAGGTTCGTGAAAAAGACATTAAATGTTATAATTATGGAAAAAAGGGACACAGGAGAAACGAGTGCCACAAACAAGTAAACATGATTGGAGAAGAACAAGGGTACTTCGAAGAGGAAGATTTAATAGAATCAGAAGGAGAAACAAATGAGGAACCCCAAACTGAAGAGGAATCAGAAAACTAAGTGGAGCACCAACTCCTGAAAACCGTGCAGCAGTGATGATTATGGTGAATATGGACATGGTAAACACAATGACAATATCAGTGAACGGGATAATGATAAAAGCAACCATCGATATGGGAGCGGCAACCTCGATAATTACAGATGACTGCGCAACGAAGTTAGGATTCCGAAGAGAAGACCTCACCAAATGCAACAAAAGGCTTATCAACGCATCTGGCGAATATATCAACACTAAAGGAATATTGGAAGCAGTGCAGTTAAGAGTGGCCAACACTACGTTTGAGCAATCACTGGTGGTGGTGGACACACACAATAACATGCTACCATATGAGATTATTTTGGGAGACGACTTCCTCATAAAGAACAAATGTGTTATAAATTATGCGGATAGAACAATCAAAGTTAAAGAGGAAGAGATTGAGATTGAAGAAGAACAGGGCGGAGAGAGAAAAATCACGTTTGAATTACAGGAAGACATACACCTGCAGCCGCACCAATGGAAAATGTATGAGATTCAAACAAAAAACAATCACAGCTGATGTGATGATCTATGAAAACAAAGGAATAAATACAAAAAGAATGTCAATGCCGTCAAGTGTATGTGCAGTAAAGAATGGGAAGGGTAAGTTCCCAATCCTCAACCCAACGAATCAGAATGTAAACCTAAGGAAATCACACATCAGGATATTCGGAAAACATGTAAAGTCAAACATTAGATTGATCTGGAAAGCATTGGAGGACGAGGATGGAGCCGACGACTTGTATGGTTGATTCGAGGACTTACAAGTGGAAGCGCAAAGTACTCCACATGGCCGACTCAAGGGCGAGTGGATGAACACCATCCAAGTTGCAAGTACTCCCAAAGGCCGACTCAAGGGTGTTGGGACGAAAGCAACCAATGACAAATACAAGATCCCGGACATCAAGAGCAAAGATTACCAACACCTGGACAAAGAGGAGATACAACTGCTAAGAGATACACTAGGATGACATAAACAGACATTCAACTACAGAGAAATAAGTGTGGGGCAAGCAATAGGGGAAAAACACAAGATAGTAACAACCACNGCACATTCATTCCTAACATTGCAGGAAAAACCGCGAAGATGACGGAACTCATGAGAAAATCAGTACCATTCGTATGGACATGGCAGGAGCAGGAGGAACTGGACAATATCAAGGAAGAACTAGCAAAATTGCCATCACTCAACACACTGGATTACAACGAGCCATTCATACTAGACTGCAATGCAAGCAAGGTCGCCATAGGAGCAACACTAGGACAAATGCAAAAGGGGAAAGAGGTACTGATACAATTTTTTAGCCACAAACTACGAGCAAGCGAGGAAAACTATGGCTCGACTAAAGTAGAAATGCTAGTGCTAGTCGAAAGTATCAGAAAATTTAGACATTTTCAGGAGATAAATCGGGCATTGTATCCCGATGGATAGAATATCTTAATAAATTTACATTCACAATAGAGCATCGAAAGGGCACCTTACATAGTAACGCAGATTTTTGGACTTCATTACCAGAGTACCAAAGAGACGCGGAAAATACAGATGGAGAAAAGCAGCAATTTCAGTTTCTACCACACAATCAATACGATGAGCTGCCAGAGATCAACGTAGACAAGAAGGGTCAGACGGTACTACCAATCATAATAAAAGAGGAAATCTCTGAGAAGGAGATCATAGAAAAACAACAGGACGATGTAATCCTTAATGAGATATTAAGAAAACTGAAAGCACCCCAAATGATACTATCAAAGCTAACAGCAAGCTACTTCAAACGTTACAAATGGAGAACAAACCAGAATGGGTTATTGTATGTTGAAGGGCAAAACAATCGAATCGCAATACCAGAGTACTTCAAAAGGGATTTAATACGGCAGATACACGAATAAGGCCACCTGGGAATAATACAAACAGAGAAAACATTTAATGGGCGATTTATAAGGAAGGTAATCGAAGATGTCATTAACAAGTGCACGACATGTTTGCTGCACAACAGCCAATGGTTTCCAATACAGAGAGCACCACTGGAGAAAATAATCGCCACACAACCAAATGAAATAGTCCACATCGCCTTGGAACAACTTTCGAAAGATAACGAGGGGTATCAATTTCTATTAGTAATGGTGGATAACTTTACGAAATATGCAAGGATGATCCCAATGAAGAATACAACTGCGGAGACCACAGTGGAAATAGTAATGAAAGAGTGGATACTGCGTCTTGGACCAATGGAAACAATCATATTGGAAAAAGGACCACAATTCGAAAGTGGCCTATTCCAGGAAATGGCTAAAATGCTAGAGATAGTGAGTGAAAGAACCACAGCATACCACCCACAGGCGAATGGTGCGGTGGAGAGACTAAACAGAACTCTGATAAAATTAATAAGAGTAACAACAACGAGGATTGGCGGAAATAAATGGAGAGAGGTGATCGAGATGATAGAATATTTCTATAACACGTCGGTACACTCAACAACAGGAGTCACCCCATTTAAGGCAATGTTTGGCCGGGAGGCAGCTACACCACTATCAATGCAATATACCGACTACAGCAAAACGCTAAACAATGACTATGTAAATCAATTACGCAAACAGATTTCAGCAATTCACGAAACAATATGCCACAACACGAAGAAATCGGCGGTAAGACAACAGCGAAACAATAATAAAAAAATCTACGGGCACATGCACAAAGTAGGCGACAAAGTCTACGCAGTTGCACCGACAAAACTAACAGACACGAATCAAGTTTGCAAACTAAAAACGGTTTGGTCCAGACCACATACGATAATGCAAGAACTGCTGAATAATGAGTATATGCTAGATAATGGCAGACTGTTGCACTTCCAAAATTTGAAAAGAGCAACTGTAGACATTGAAGAAATGAAGATAGACGAAAATGCTGAGTTTAAACTAAGCTGAATAAACAGCAAAGAGGTTATGTACAATATGTATGATTTAGACAGCCTACCGGAGGAGGAATTCGAGGAAGAATTCACAGCGGACATCGGAAACGAACAACTAGAAAGGAGAGTGCAACCTCAGAGGGCCGCAAGAAATAAAAATATATATAACCCTGAAATATGGGATATAGATATAATAACTGCATTTAGGAAATTGGAGAAGGATGCATCAGCCACTCAGGAAGCGAGTGAAGCAGAATCAACCAACCGAGGGAATCCCGACCACAAACACGAGGAGGCAAGTGCGCAGAAGTTCTCAAACCGGATGTTGATTCGAGGGCAGAAGGGACGAGAATGACGAGATGGTTAATAGACGACGTAGAGTGAAGAGGCGTCCTAGTAGTACTCAAGGCCGATTCAAGGGCAGAGATACAAATGGACAATTGGCCTCTTCACAGCTTAACTTTCCTTCTGGGGGATCACTTCGCCAATTCAAGGGCGGTGAAACAACTGGAGTTCCAGGGGAAGGTGTGAGTGGTGGAAGAACCGTGGAGATCCAGAAGCGATTCAAGGCTGAAGGTATCCCCACTGGAACCACGGCTGGTCAAGTATCGCGGGTTGTAACTGATAGCCGATTCAAGGGCAACTCAGTTGACACCAGCGGCACAGGTTCACAGCCTATGGACTGTGAGCTGAGCACCAGCAGATTGCCTTTACGGATGAGGCAAGTAGAAATCTCCTCGGAGACAACATCGGAGCGTACAATAAGATCTAAAGAGCGTGAGAAGCGAATGTCCAAAATTGATGGGGAAACATTGCACCCCTATTTCATGGCAACCACGAAAATGCGTCACAATGCGTTCGAGAAACTGTCTCCGGAAACTAAAACGCTAATAAGAAAAACTGCTAAGATGGAGGGGAGCAACTTGCCGATCCTACTAGATGTGGACAATCGGCCCAAAGTGAACATCTTAATAAGCTACCCCCGAGAACTGAATGAAATGATCGATAGGCCATACATGAGAAGTACGATTCATATGACATTCAATGAGGACTTCACATTGGAGACAGCACAAGCACTGATGGCATATAAAGAGTGAATAGCAAAAATCCCGGAGATAAATATAGATGAAGAAAACTTAGCAATTATACACGTCCTAAGGGAGAAGGAATACACCAAACATCTACAAAAACAAATTGATCAAACGGTAAGGATGGCGAGAGTACAACAAATAAGAATAGTCGTCATAGCAATGAAGGAAAATCTAGAAGAATTACCGAGCTTTCTAAAAGACATGGTATTGAGAGCAGAAGGTTTCTTCCCATGGGAAAAGAAAGAGTTTACGATCTCCGAGATAATTCGTTTCGACTTACAGATCGACTACTGGGCGCAGATATACGGGATAATGATAGATCAGAGTATAGCAATAGACCTCTTCCAACAAACAAAAACAGCAGAAATGCTACAACAAAACGAAGGGCTGGAAAGAGCCATGACACTATTCATCAAATGCAGCATGACAAAATCCCAGAAGCAAAGATGAACTACCCCACCACCATTGCATTAGCAACGGCATCTAATACAACGGGCACTTATGATGAAATTGAAAGACTAGTTGATACAAAGATCTTATTGTGTACGCCGCCAAANGAAACATCACCCAATGGAAAGAATGTCAATAGTGGAGCTGGCCAACATAACAGGAATATGCCCGAGTGAAATACAAATATTCGAGGAGCCTATGCGAAAATACATGTGGGGTGCAACCTCAGAAACATGACTAAAACAACTCCCAAATCAGCCATGGATAACTACAAGGAAAACAATCAAACGAAAAATGGTTGATACAAAAGACATAACACAACTAATCAAAGAGAAAAACATACAACAAGTGATAAACGAAAACATGAAATGACACGTCAGAGAGAGCCCAAGATGCGCTTTCACAAAAATAATTAGAAGGGCCGAGATACTGAAGAAAGGTGGGATAACGACACCAGTAGAGATATGTGAAATGGTGACGAAATCTCAGCAAGAAATCATCAAAGAGGAACAACTGCTAACCTCATCACAACTACTACTATCCCCACAAACGCAAACAATGATCGACTGAATAAACATCGAAAAGTGGGGAGAAATGAGCCAAGATAGCACGATAGAGTGGATCGACATGGATGACGAGTGGTTCCTGGTAGAAATAAAAGTTACGAAAGAAAGAAAAGAGATAACAGAAAGAAACTATCAAAGGATAAGAGAACAACAAACAGTCGCAACGATGAAGTTGATGTTCACAGAAGCATTCACGCGCACAGAGTTGGAGGAACTATTAAAACCTTTCAACCAAATCGTACTTGATGTCGAATGCATTACATCAAAGATTGATATACAGGAACGCATATGGATAAAGCTAAGTAAACGGGGACTAACACAATCATTTTGGGAGACAATCCCAGAAGCAAAAATGAACTACCCCGCCACCATTGGGCTAGCAACAGCATCAAACACAACCGGCACCTATGAAGAAATTGAAAGATTAGTTGATACAAAGATCTTATTGTGTACGCCGCCAAAGACAATAGCAATACCCATGGTACTGCCAAGATGGATACTCCCGAAAGAGGTCCGGCCAGCAAAAACATTTTTGCACAAATACAAATCATACGTAAATTCTCGGAGCAAAGCTATAGAAATGACACAACGGGAGGACTATAAGAAGACGAAAAAGATATTACTAGATAATGATAACAAAGAACGCATCTATATCGAAGGAAACATTACCCCAGATCAACTATACACAGAAGGGGAAGCAATACATATCCAACTCCAAGAGCTGAGGAGAGAGGTAGAAAAACGACAACCACGAGCAGTCATGCTATTTTCAGGAGTTAATGATATAGTATTGACCGATTTGTGGGAGCAAAATTATCATTACTATGACGTAACAAAACGTGTAGAGATCATAACTATGATGCGAATTGGAAAAAACGACCCGGGCGATATATCAGAATGGGAAGTAATAGAGAATATCAGTTTCTTCTATAAGGACGTGGCAAACACACGCAGCCTACAGAAGGTGTTTACATTCTTCTACCCAAACACGCAGATGAGAGCCGATCTAGCTCACACTTGCAAAGCAGATGCTCAAATGATGCTCTTAATAGCGCTAAAAGGTATCAGTCTATACAAAAATATTTTGGAATTTTCTCACAGAAAATGAATGAGCTGCGACAACTAAAACCTATAGCGGAAGATATTAGAGAGACTCAGTTCTTGAAATACACAAACACCGTTACAACCGAATGCGAAGCAGTACTCAAAATGTCAAAACAAGCAGAATATGCAATGATAACNGAAGGTGTTTACATTCTTCTATCCAAACACGCAGATGAGAGCAGATCTGGCTCACACGTGCAAAGCAGATGCTCAGATGACGCTTTTAATAGCATTAAAAGGCATCAGTCTATACAAGAAATATTTCGGAATTTTCTCACAGAAAATGAATGAGCTGTGACAACTAACACCTATAGCGGAAAATATTAGGGAGACTCGGTTCCTGAAATACGTGAACACCGTCACAACAGAACGTGAAGCAGTACTCAAAATGTCAAAGCAAGCAGAAATGCACTGATAACATGGGAAGAATCTGAGGCGGAGTCACTCATACAAAGAGCAGACACTCTCGTGCATGGGGAGCGACCAGTGCTGTCCCTAACGCAAGCTGAGGAGGGCGTGTAGCATCATCCAAAGCAACTAAAGCTAGGAATAACGTCGAATGATTGATGATAATTAGAATTGATTGTAAAAATTTAGTTAATTATTTTAGTTACTTTGTACAATGCAACTAAGCCATAATATTGTTCAAATTAAGAAAAACTTGTTAGCTGAGCAAGTAATATTTGACAAATTATATTGAGCGAAATAACGCTTACATAGGAACAGCCATTTTGGCAGACGAATTATTTGAATTTTAAAATCGGCAGGTACTTTTGGAAAATTTTTATAAATAGCTTTGAACTAACCAGAAATTTGATGAACAATAAATTCTTTGGAGTTTATTTTATTTTCGATCTTCTATTATCTGGTTTGATTATTTAATAAATGTGCAGCTAATCAAGTTGTGTCGAGTAGTGGCTGGATCCCATCACGGGATCGATTCAAAGGGTCCTTGTGCCAGTCATGAAACCGCACTTATGTTACGGTTAGGAGTTTTTCGATTCTTGCCTAGTCTGACTACCAATTCATACATGTATAGAATAATCAATTGCTTGAAACGACTGGATAGTCGACACTTAGGAATATATATTTATACTTTCTTAATAGTAGGAAACTCGACTATAATTGACTTGATAAATGACCTTACATGTAACATTATTAAATGTAAGTATAGGAAACTGCAATATTACTACTTAAATGATTAAGCTGATAGTTTTATGGTAATGGCTATTTCTAAAATTATTTAAATGCAGTTAGTGTCAATGCCCGGTTGCTTTACTTAATCAAAACAACAAACACTTTACAAAATTGATTTTAAGTCAGTTACAACTTCACTTGAATGCACGCACTGAACTAAGGTAGGGCACACATAATAAATCTTAGTTGAGCTGAGACACTGCCGAGGGTTCAATCGTCATCCATGAAAGAGAGGAACTGTCCTGTGGAGATCGGCTTCAGGCAGTAGCCCATGGAAGAACTGAAGAGGAAACGTCATACAGCGCTGTCACCTAAATAGTGATAGTCAAGACTCAATTATTCAATTAACCTAACTAGTTAATAATAAGGGAGGAAAAGTCTGACGGTTTAATAACCTAGTAACTCCTCACCCGCAATTTACCAAAGGATAATCAACAGTATTAGTACATGGCGCAAATATGCTAGGTGGAGGATGTTACATTGATTTCCAAATTATCCTGATGTTAGATTTGATGTGTTTTCCATATATTTTTACACTTAATTTTAATTGCACATATGCTTGACAGCATTGATACTCTTTTTGTATTGAAAACTTTCTGTTCATACAACATAATATCTGCTGTTATTTGTTGTTCTGTTTTTATTGTGTGCATTTTCCCTTGGTATGGTTGTAGTTTAACATCCTTGTCTAATTTCAATATTATTGTCTTTTCTCTTCCTTCTTCTTATTCAATTTCTATTTCCTCCTCATGTACTTTAATTGTTTTGCTTGCATAATTTATAACACACTTATTTTTTGTTAGGAAGTCATCCCTGAGTATCAATTCATAAGACAGTAAATTCTTGTGTGTCCACCACTACTAATGATTATTTGAATGTTGTATTTGCTACTCTCATTCTTACAGCCTTTATTGTTCTTTTTGTATCAATGTGTTCTCCTGATGCTTTCATCTGCCTTTTGTTTGACTTTTCTAGATCTTCTTGTTTGAATGCTAATTTTTTTGCACATTTGTCTGTGATTATTGAGGTTGCTGCTCCTGTATTAATTGTTACTTTTATCATTACTCCATTTATTACAATTGTGATTGTATTTATGTTGTTCAGATTTGTCATTATCATTACAGGTGTTCAGTTTTCTTGAGTTGGTGCTCTTCTTACTTTTCTGAATCTTCTTATGTTTGTTCTACTTCCTCTGATTCTTTTCTATCAGATTCTATTAAGTCTTAATTGTTATAGTATGTGTCTCCAATTTCAATAATGTTTATTCGTTTTTTGTATTCTGGTCTTCTGTGATCTTTCTGTCTGTAAATATAGCATTTGACCTAGTTTTCCTTTGTCTTTTTCATTTTCCCTATTTTGTTTTAAATTTAATTATTCTCTCCAGTCTCCTCTCTTCAACATTTCTTGTTGTTGTCTTTGTTTTAAAGTTACTTTTCTATGTTGATGTGTCTCAATTCCAAGATGCTTTCTCATATATTCTAGAGTTGTTCTCAATCATTGCTTGCATGTCCACTGCTTTTCTTATCATTTTTTCCAGCTTGTTATCAACATTGCACTTTATTTTGAATTGGTTTCTTATGTGTTTGTTATTCCCTTACATATAAGGGAGAACAAATCATATTTTGAGTAGTAATTCCCTTTCAACCTCAATGTTAGCAGTCTCTCTATTTGTTGCATGTAGTTTCTTATATCATTGTCCTTCTCCATCTTTTTGCATTTAATAAATTCAATACTGATTTTTAAAACTTGTTTTCATAGTATTCTATGAAATCTCTAATCAGTAATTTGTAATCCTTTCTTGTTTCAGCATCAAGTAATAGTTAATGTTGACATGCTGTTCCTGTTAAGTATAATGGCAGTCTTGCTGCTGCTGCTTCCTGTATCACCTTCCTTGCCATAATATTAAGTTCAAACATTCTGTAAATGTGGGGTTGTACCTGTCTACTTTCCCATTGAATTTTGGAAGTGTTTGCTTTGTATGGAGTTGTCTCATTGTTTTTGTTTTGTTTTAACATTGATTTTTCAAACCTCAATTTCTTTTGTTTTATTATTTTTTCTTTTCTCTGACATAGTCTCAAAACTACTTTTGTAATTTTATCAATTAATTTCTGCTTCTCTTGTTCCACTTCTTCTTTAAAGTATTCTTGTCTTTTTGCCAGATTCCTCATACTTTCAATAATTGTCTGTAGGTCTCTCTCTGCTTCTTCTTCAACATCACATTTCATTTGTTATTATTTTTTCTTAGTTGATTAATCTGAGTTTGTCACATAGTTGCTTGAGTTAATGTGACTGCATTTCATTATCCTCTACCAATTGTTTATTTTTTTCCAACTCTCAGTACATTGTTTCCCATTTCTCATTCTGTTTGATAAATTTTTTGTTTGACTCAGCTAGTTGTTTGATTTACCTTTTTAAGTCTTGTTGGAATAGTTCTCCTTGCTCTTCTGGTCTTTGACTCATGTTTGTTTTAATTTCTTTTATTACTGTGTTTCCTTCTTCATAAATTTGTTCATATTTTTCTGTCAGCTGTTGTATTTCAGCTTTCAACATTGTTTTAATTTCATGACTTTTTCTTAAGATTTCATAAATCTCTTGAGGGATTGTCTCTAGAAACATGTGGATTGCTTGCATTTATATTGTGGGGGTTTTACTTGTGCCATTTATAGATGATGTGGCTGTTGATGCTGCTGGGGTTGACTGTACTTTTTATTGAGGTTTTTTAGTGCTTCCTCTTCTTGTTCTATTTGTCATTACTACTTCATTGCAAGTAGTAGTCTTCCTTTTAGTTTAGATTATTTCCTTACCAATGCATCTAAGTTAATTTTGTTGACTTATTGACCTCTTTATTTTTGGTTTTCCATTATGTTTATTGTTAATCCATCTTAGAGCACTTTCCAGTGCTTTCTCTTGTTACCTTTACATTTGCTGAAATTCTTTTAGTGTCAAATGAAAAAAAAATTCAACTTAGCAGCTTATTTTGATGGATTATGTTACAGCACCATCACTTGGAAACTGAGCACATGAGGCTTTTGTCACAACTAGTCCAATGAAGCAGAATATGTTACTTGTTGACATAAATGGGATAATAATAAAATATTAGAAAGTAATTAGAAAAACTATATACAAGTTTTTTTATTGAATATAACAGAAAATCATAGCATTAAGTCACAGTATATCCTCAATGACATATAATAACTTGCTCACAATGACATTTAAGTTTAATCAATTCACCAGAATATCTCTCAAGAGAAATTGATTTTAAATGTCATTGGATGTACTCACCAACTTCAACATGATCAGTGAATACAGAGCCTTTTCTTCCATCATTGATTGACATGTTTACCTATTGGTCAAATTGGTTGAGGTCAGGAGAATATGGAGACTGTTTTTAAAGGTGTATACCTTTAGACTCAAAAAATGTTGGTGTGTTGATAGCTGAATGAGATTGAGAATTATCTCATTGTCAAATTAACAAAAATTGACCAACTTACATCTCAAATCTTTCCTTACTGAACATAAGAAAACAGTTTTCCGCAAATTTAATGTAGTGATCACTATCTACTTCTTCATTTTTGCAGTTGAAGGTTGACCACTTCTTGCAGTATCCTCCAACAAATTTTGTCTCTCCTTCTTAAAACCCAAGATCCATCAGTAAATTGTAGAATTTCCTGGAAATTGATCATTCCACATAGTCTTCAATTTACTAATAATTTTCTGCATATCAGTTTCTGATTTAATATTGAGTGTATATGTAGAAGCAGAACATTTTTCTTGACATTTAAAATTCAGACATAATTTCCAACATGAGAAAAAAATGGCAATGTATATCATATTAGTGCTTTAATAGTAATTCTTAATATTCAAATTTCATTAGTTCATGTGTGTTGTCACATTATTTGTTGTTATAAAAACACATCTGCACTTAACAAAGAAGCTGTGTGTTTATGTATACAGTTCTTCTCATTACTTTCAAATATTGGTAATAGTATATATTAGAGCCTCAGCTTCCATTATTACTGATAGCTGCTGTGAAAAAGTTGGGATTACTAGAGATCATATTGAACCCACATATTAGTGACTCACAGATGCATTTGAAAAATAAGTAATGTCTTCATCAAAGTAATTGGAGAAGAAATGAAGGTTACTTTGGTTGTTGTTAATACTGTGGGTAAAAGTTTACCATATAACATAATACTTTGAGGTGATATTTAAAGAAAATGGTTGATAGATTACAACAAGAATACAATATCCATACAAGAACCTCAGTCCATGAGATGTGAACTTCATACAGTTGATAAAGTGAAAATTCTGTTGTATTTCACAGAAGAACATTACAATCAAACCCTTTATTGGATGCATTGGAATTGAGTCCAATGATTGTAGTTTCAAAGGAGATGTAATGGTTTGCAAGTCATAGTGGGCAAGTGATTTTTTCTTCAGATATTTGCTGTCTAAGGAAGGGAAAACCAATATCCCTATATTAATAAACTCAGCTAGATCAGTTAAATTAAAAAATGATCAAATTAAAGTTATCATTGTGCCCATTCAATTGTTGAAAGTTACTGGATCTGCTATACACAATGTTCAGGAGAATTTTTTTAAAGAAGTGGTGGTGAATGTCATCTCATCCACATTTGACTGAACCTGAGCATGAACAATTGTGAGTTGTTCTTGGAAGTAGTTGTGATAATTTAATTACAGAACTGTCACTGTGGGCAAAGCCATAAAAGAGGAGCATGTTTGTGACACTGGTACAGATAAACCAATATGATAACCAGTATGGAGAGTGACTGAGAAAATCTTAAACAATTTTATTGCTTGTGGTATTGTCCAAGCTAACAAGAACCTATATACAGCTCCCACTGTGATTGTGAAAAACAGAAGTAAATATAGATTATGCATCAACTTGTTAACATTGAAAAATGTGACAAAAATGGATGCATACTCACTGCTGAGAATCAAAGATCTATTTTATAAAGCTAGCAAATATCAGTATTTCACATTCTTGATTTATGTAAATCTCATTGGCACATTCTGAAGAGACATGAGGATAGTCTGAAAACAGATTTTATGACTCTGTATGGCCTGTACAAATGGAAATATATGGCATTAAGACTCTTCAATGCCTCCAATCACATTTCAGTGGTATGCCACAAAGATCTTGTGTAATGGAAACAATATGTTAGAGAAAGAGATTGCTGCCTATATTAATGACATTCTGATCCCAAGCAACACTATTGGCAGACATTTAGATAAGTTGCAGAAGATGTTGAAAGTATTGATAAAGCTGGACTGAAAGTGAAAAAAAATGCACAATACTAAAGAAAGAGGCAGTTTTTCTCAAGCAGCTCATGAGTTCTGGTCACTTCACAATCAAAGACAATTAATATGGAGGCTCTGAGAGGTAAGAAAGATGTTTAAACTACTATGGAATGTTTATTTGAATACTGGCTAGAGACTAGACATTACAATATTGCTACAAAAGAAATTGATTTTAAATAGACTTGGGAAGAACAAAATGAATTAGATCTGATAAGAGAATTGTAAAAGTTGCAAAATCTGAGCACACTAACTATGATCTGGCTATCAGTAAGATGTTGAGCCAGGTACCTGAGGGAAAGGAACTCTCTGTGCAGTATTTTATTTGGAAATTATAAGCATTGAGAGGAATTATGGAGTTGTGAAGATTGAAATGCTAGCATTGGTTGAGTCCTTAAGAAAGTTTTAATACTTCCTGTTGGGAAAGCATTTCTGAGTAAGAACTGATAACAGCACTTTTCTTGGTTAGAAAAATTTTCTGGAGATTGTTCAAATATTGTAGTCTGGTTGATTTAATATCTAAATGATTTTAACTTCTCTATTATAAAAGAGACAGTTGCATACAAATGTTTACTATTGGGCAGCATTGCCCAGCTTCAAATGTGATCTGAAGAAGCTAAGCAGTGAGAATGTAAGATTTGGCTTCATTCCCAACACAGAATATGAAATATGGCTAGAAATCAATGTGGATCAACATGAATGTGCCATCTTGCCCATTTTGATTAAGGAGGAGATAACTGAGAAGGATGTTGTTGTCATAGAATGTGATGATAAGTTTTAGAGCCAAATCATGCAAAATGTGAAGGAGCCCAATGTGAATATTAGCCAGATGGATTTAACACATTTTAAAAGCTTCATTGGCAGATGAATGAAACTTTAATACTACAGACAAAAAGTAGGAAATACCAATTGGATATACCTAAGTATTTCAAGCAAGATCTAGTAAGACAGATACAGGAAAGAGGGCATGTTGGAATAATTCAAACCAAGAACACTTTCCATGCCAGATATGTTACAATAAGAGTTCAGTCAACTGTGTTACATGTAGTAAGCAAATTTGAAATGTGTTTACTGAAAAGTGATCAACATTTTATTGATCAAAAATCAGTAATGGAGAGTATGATTGCCAAATTACCAAATGAGGTTGTGCACATAGATTTGGGGCATCCAAGGTCAACTTATTTACAAAATATGTTCAGATAATTCCAATGAGTACTCAAATTACCTAAAGTCAAAACAGAATATGGCAAGTTGTCATTTGTCTTGATTGGTGCAATTCTTTTTAATAAATTCCAGTATAATCTGTAAATTATATAATTTATTTTAGCTTTGTCCTTTATATTACTATGAATGTCCAGGTATATGGACTAAATAAACTTTACTTTACTTTACCTTACTTTGGCAGAATGCATCATGAAAGAGTGGGTCCTGTGCAGAAAATCATATCAGAATGAGGACCTCAATTTGAAAGTGGTTTGATCAATGAGATGACAAAGCAATTAGAGATATTACATTCAAGTGAACAGATTAGTGGAAAGACTGAATTGTACTCTTATCAAGTTAATCAGGACAGCATTATCCAGAGCTACCAGGCAGAAGTGGAAGAGAGTGGTTGAAATGGTCAAGTATTTTTGCAAAACATGTGTACATAGCACCATGGGAGTCACACCACTGAAAGCCATGTTTGGCAGATAGGCCAAAACACAAATATCTATGGGGTATGCATGTTACACTGAACTGACTCTGATTAAGTATGTTAATACAATTGTGTGAATTAAATTCAATGCACATGACAATTTGTTAAAATACTAAATTGTGAACTGTTTGAGAACAGAGAGTATTTAACAAAAAGGTTTATGAAGAAATGCACAAAAATGGTGATACTGTTTTTGTGTAACTTTTAGTTACTGATGAGAAACAGGTGAACAAATTAGCTCTTAAATGGATGGGTTCTTTTGTAATTGAGAAAGTCTTAGATCATAATAATTATATTCTTTGAAATAGTAGGAAGGTTCACTTCCAAAGGTTGAAGTGTACTATCAACAATATAGATGTGGTTGTTATTGATGATAAAGATGAATTTATGCAAACTAATAATGGTAATGAGCATTATTATAAATTTGATGACTTAATTGATGTTTAAGAAGAAGATCTTAATTATTTGAATGAGGAAGATGATTATTATATACCTAATAAAGAATAGGTTGAGAATTGTGAATGGCCTAAAATAATCCCAATAATTGAAGAGTGCAAGATCCCAATGTATGGAGTAGTATCAGTACTGGTTGTTGCATTAGCCAGACCAACTGTTTTCATATTAACCTGAAAATTGTAAATATATTAATATTCATTTGTATATAAGAAAGACCAATTTGTTGTAAAGAGAACAGGTTTAGCTATGTTTAACTATAAGGACAGAGTTGAATGAGTCCCACTGATATTGCAATGGGATCTGAATGTAATATGTTTTTTTAGCAATGAATGTCCATCAACAAGAAAAAATGTCTGACAACCAAATGAGGTGAAAAGTGAAGAGAAGTATGGAGTGATATTGTAGCATCTCCTACCTGGCATTAATATCCATTTCCTCAATTATTACAATATGATTATATGGTAAACTAGTGGGTAGAGATGTACTATTTGTATATTATTTAATTTTATATTATTTAATTCCAATAACTATAAATAATGGCTAATGTAACAACACTATTTAGGTGAGAAAGCATCACAGTGTAGAATTATGCCAATCTGCTGTTAGTGTGTTACTTGTAGAAAAACTATTACTTTTCTTAGACAAAACAGTACGTGGAGTTGGCACTTTTCCAATTCTCTCCTTTACAATAGTTGTTTGGTTTATTAATTTAATTTAATACACAGAAGCCCTTTTGGCTACTTAACTCACTCCAACATATTTAGATAAAGTAGAGATAGTGGAAGACAGGATCAACGCTTAAAGGTAAACATGCATATCCAGGAACACATATACCAACTGCATCTTAACAATGGAGCTGCTGCTGTGAGGTAGAAACCAGGGTGGTGTGAATAGCGAACTCAGTGTGATGGGATTTGCAACTACTTAAGAATTTAGTGCATTGATTGTTTTTGTTATTATGAATTGTTGTAAGAAATGAAGTAATGCAACCATGGTGCTGTAATAGCTTATTATAATGCCCCACATGTAATAACCCTACATATATAGAAATAAATAATAGCCCTTGGTACAATCAATGCCGCCTGCAGAAAGATATAAAC
>CABFPE010000179.1:1145666-1161676 GCA_900660155.1 Hofstenia miamia | reverse complement strand
TATATATATATATATATATATATATATATATTATATATATATATATTTGCTCATTACATTTTTTAAAAATTGTTTAAAAAAATACTTGATTAGGGGGATTCCCACCTTAATGTGAGTATTGCTTGTAGAAAACCAGAAATAAAGAATTGTTCCGCTGCTGGAATAATGGTGCGGAAGATTCAGCAATATTTAAAATTATATGCAATTTTTGCTGTTTCATGCTGAAATATAAGTGCCGATGATCTATTGATAAAGAAATGCAACTCAGTTAAACTCTCTAAATCCATGGAACGAAAATAACTTCAGACAATCGTTGATTCATCCATAATCATGACAATTGATCGGATCACAAAAAATCACAGTGATTATTCCGATCACCTATTCGCCTTACATCAGTTTTGTTTCAATCATGATGTTAAAATAGAAAAACAAATATTATTCTTAGAAAATCATACGTAAATGTATGATCAAATTTAAATTCATAGGTCAGTAAATTTCCAATACTAAGTTTGTCATTTTTCAATTAATGAATTTTTTGATTTTTCTATAAATTGCACAGAAAAATTTCAAATTTGAAATTTATTATATTTTTGATAACATAGCAGATCAAAGTAAGTCGTTAGTAAAATGGTTGATTCTAATTGAATGCTATATGTTTTTGAGAAAAATAGCCTTAATTAGTGAATTTAAAACTATGTTCTTGAATTTTGACTGCTAATCCAATCAAATGGCCCAAGTCATTATCCAATCAACTTATTTTTTTTCATTAAATAGAAGGAACATTCTCAATGGAGGATAAATTTAAGAAATTTAAGTAAGTAATTTTTTTAGTTATTGCATTGGGCAATATTTTGTATTGTTTTTAACATATTTAGTTATTTTATTGCTAAATCAGAAATCCAAATACACCTTGTCTCAATTATTTCTATGCATGTGAGAAATGTTACTTTATCAAAAATATAATATTGTATGCACCAATTTTCACTTCAATTCATTTTTCGTTAATCAAATTTCAATTCTTTTTCATTGTTATATTATTAAGACACAATATTTTTAACAAAGCAAATTTGTTGCTACACACTAAAGTATTTTTCAAAGCCTATGAAAATATTTTAGAAAACACAATTATTAAAATATTCCGGGTATGTATTGAATTTAATTAAGATTCCCAGCAATGATTGTCTTGTAATAATTAGTCAAAACTTGTTTCTTAAAATGCAAAAAATTCTGTTGAATTCTATTGGATATAATAAATTGGTATTAGTATATAATGAGAGAAATAAAGTTAGTTATTTAACAGATGCTTATCAATGCAATTTATCTAGCTTAACTTCCAAAATTATTAATGACGACCTTCTCTGAGACATTATATTTGGAAATACAATGAAAACTAATGTTGTATGTTTTGAATGTGAAACGATTTTATACCGGATGACATTTTTCTTAATTCTATGGTGATAAATTTGTCAAATTTTAAAAAATTGATGATTTGATTTAAGGTTATTATAACCTATTTTAATGCCAGTTCATTCAGAAAATTGCTCTATTATCTTTTGAAGCAAAAATAATTAATTCATTTTCAATTAATTCTAATTTAAATATACAGTGCGGTGTTCAATATATCTTAGAAATATTAAGGTTGCTATATTAGTGTTTTTGTTCTTCTTAGCACACATGTGTCACTTGCAAATTGATTTATTAATCCGTCATGTATTCTTTCTGAAAGGTCACTTACATATCAAAAGTATCAAAGTCTGTAATAAATGCTAGAATTAAATAAAACATTTAATATGAATTCAAGTTATTTTTTTAAAATTTCGTTGTTTTATACATTAATATCTATAAATTGATAAAGAAAATAATTATAATTGGATTGGAACATAAGAACTAACAGTGTTACTATGTTAAATTATATGCAAATTTGTTTAAAAATTTACCTGTATAAGTACAAAACTGATTGAAATTAGGTTTTTCTCAAAATGCCAAGTCATTTTTCATCAATTTTCTTGTACTTTATATAAAGAAAATATTCTACTTTGCAAATATTTTTTATTTATAATGCATATGCAATGTTGAAATTTTTTGTGAACCATTCTATGACATTTGTGATATTTTTGAATTTATATTTACCAATATTTTGATGTTGACTGTTATTTTTTTAATAGATAAATCACATAGCAAAATGTGCAAAGAAGATCCTTTAGATTCTAACATACAATATATAGAGTTCACAAAATCCAAAATTATGCAAAATTTTAAAATGTTATAGGATAAAAATTATTGGGCTTAAAGGTCAATTTAGGATGAATAACGTTACTCGCGTGGAAGAGAACAGTGGTTGGTTCACTAGCATTGAACTTGAAGTTGTTCAAAGAATTGCTTCAGTAATATACGCATTGGTTGCTTTCCTGGGAATACCTGGTAATGCTATTAGCATCTATTTTCTAAGGTAGTTCATCTCATTATATTATATTCATAACTTGATTTTCTTCCTAGTAATTAATAAATATTTTAGTGTGTATTTCATACTAAAAATTTTTTAAGTACATTTTTCAATATTTTTTGAAAATTGAAAAAGAAGTGCAACTCATTCTTTGAATATGTTTATTTATATGGTTATTTTTTTAATAATTTAAATTAATTAGCATTACTAGATTTAAGTAAGGCATTCAATTCAGTGAATTTCGATATCCTGCAAGACAAACTTATAAATCTAATTTTGGTGTTAAATTTTGGTGTTAACTCAATTAATTTAATCATGAACTTCTTAAAAAATAGACTGCAACGTGTAATATTAAACAGTAAAAAATCAAGTTATGTTACGACGGACAGTGGGGTGCTCCAAGGTACTGTACTTGGTCCTATTTTATTTGCAATTTTTGTAAATGATATAATAAAGCATGTTAAACACAGCGACATTTACCAATATGCCGACGACACATGCCTAATAAGTACCGCAAAAAATGCTTTTGACGCTACAAAAAACCTCCAAACAGATATAGAAAAATTAAACAATTATTTTACTAATAATCGACTGAAACTAAATATTGGAAAAACTCAATTTATAATTTTTTCACCAAAAGCACAAAGAAATCTATTAAATGATATAGAACTAAAGATAAATAATGAGTCAATAAAGCAAAGTGAATCAGTCAGCTATTTAGGAGTGGAGATAATAATGAATTAACATTTGAAAAATTTCTGATGAATAAGATTCAAAAAATGACTGCAGGCATTAGATATCTTTATCACTTACGCAATTTAATGTGTAGCAATTATCATAAACAACTAATACATGCTTTCTGTTTGTCTCATTTTCAATACTGTTCCTTTCTTTTAACTAACCTAAATTCGAAACATCGTATGCTTCTATCAAAGACATTTAATTGGTGTATAAAAACTCTAAACTTTGCACAAAAGCATGACGAAGCATCAGTATATCGTAATAAATATAAAATATTATCTCCGTTCTATCAAATTCATATGCATATGCTATCTATCATATTTAAATTCAAATTTCTACAAACATCTCTCCTTTTCCTCAATGACTATATTAAATTAAATGAGCGATCGCAAAAATGTTTAAGTTTAGATAAAAATTATAATGGATTTCATCACATATCAATTAAATTGTGGAATAATTTAGATTATGAAACGTGAATAGAAAAAAACTATAAAAAGTTTAGAAAAAAATTGAAACAATTTCTTCTAATAAAACAGTATACATTAGGGGACGGTAATACACTTCATGCATTCGAAACATGCATCTAACATTGAGCACCTACACAAATATCCACTCAAACATTATTATATTATTATATACCGGTATATAAATTTGTAGTTATTTGTTCATGTTTATTTTTTGTCATGTGTTAGTTTGTAGATCTTGTATACTCATATTGCGCAATAAATTTGCTCTAACTCCTAATGTGAAAAGTTCTTTCTTGAATAAGCTTGTAGAAACTTAAATTTCACAAAGTAATTCCTTAAGATGTCCTTGGATATCTTCTTAAAACTTTTACAGGATTAATATTGACGAAATATATTGATATATTTTAGGTTTCCCTATATTTGAAGATGAAGACTTTGAATATTGCTTGAAGTAATTTAGGGATTCAAATTGTTTTTATAATTCATAATGTAAAGAACGATTTAATTTATCTAACTTTTTTTCATTTAATTACATAAAAAATACAATTAAAATATAAAAGAATTTCGTCTAAGTTTTTTCATTAATTCTGATTTCTAAAAAGTGAAACTGCTGTAAACTAAACTGAAATATAATATTGACTTGAAGTTAAATCATGAATTCTGAAGATTAATTACAAAAACTATAAAAAGTTCACTTTAGTTGTAGTTTTTGGAATGAATCTTTATCATACATTTCCATCATCAAAGGTAAAATATTTAGCTCAAAAGAAAAACTTCGTAAAGAAATTGGATCTATAGCAGATCTAATGTTCTCTTTATCAATTGTGGACTTCATAACATCGTTCTTGATGATACCTATGTATCTTTTTCGAGATGAAATCACTGAGTGGATTGACCGCCCAATCCTTTGCAAATTCATTTTTAGCACTTTCATTTTTTGGGGATTCGGGTCCACTTCTGCATATCATCTTACATTAATAGCTGTTGACAGGTAACCTCATTAAAAGTATATTCAAAGCAAAATCCATTGGTGGATATTTACGCACTTTATTCAACATATTCTGATGTCATTGTTAATACTATTGTTTAGATATCTCGTCATTTGCAAACCTTTTTTCCATCGGCAGTATTGGAACAATATTCGCGTTTCTATTGCTATGGCTGCATTTGCATATTTTATGGGCTTCGGAATAGGAAATCTGTGGATTTTTATAACATATAAAATGAAAGGTAGAGCTCACATTATTGAAGTGCTTCGAAAATTTATAAAGCATGCGATACGGGTTTGCAATTGTTTAATTGCAAGGTAAGGATCAGACTTGTCAACGAGCCGAACCGAGCCGAGCTTGAGCAGAGCATTTGATATACAACAAGCCCAAAACGAGCCTTTATTAGGCCGAGGCAATTTATAGTTCTGCTTTTTAATTTGCTTCTGCAGATTTTTCTTATTTTTTTATTTAATATACCTTTTTTATAATCAGATTTTAAAATGCTTATTAAATAATTAGGAAGAGCTATTTAAAAATTTCTGAGAATGCCGTATTTTTTGAAAAAAAATATCGAACTAAAACGCGCTCATTGAACAGTTCTATGTGGCAAGGCCGAGCCGAGCCGAGCCGAGCTTAAAAATGTCGGCTTGTTGACAAGTCTGTTAAGGATTACCACTTCTATTCTGAGCCCTAGAATACTTATTTGGTAGTTGAATTCATTCTTTTGTATTTTGATCCTCCTTGAACTATTAACTTTAAAGCAATTTTCATTTAGATGATCATTGTATTTTTGATGAGAGTTTCTTTGAAAAATGGAAGCCTTTTGCAGGCTATCATCAGGTCTTTTTTGACTTACTCATTCCAACTGCTACAATGTCCATTTTGTACTCACTTATATATTACGAACTTTACAAGAAAGTTGCAAAGGGTGGCAAAGGGGCACAGAAAGGCACCAAGGCTGTAATAAGAACAGCGCTTGTAGTAAGTTACATTAGTTTTAGCATATAAATTTTAATATTGTACATTGCCCATTATATTTTAGTCATGTCAATATACATTCATCAAAATTTAGAGTTTAACAGCAGAAAAATGTACCCTGTCTTAAACACAATGCAATTTCATTAGTCAAAAGACATTTTTTGATTCGTTGTAGAAATTTTACAAATACAACAATATAAAAAGCTTGACGTATCATATTAATTAAGCTGGTAGACGATTTTTCATTTTCTATTTCAAATTTGGACAATTATGCTTGAGTTTCTAGTCAACTTTAACCATAAAACAAATAACAAGGATTTGAAGCATGCTAATCTATTTTTAGTGAGCAATTTGCGTTAACATGCACATAATCAAATTTTAGAAATTTCATTAATTTTGCTTAATGATCTTAGCTATATATTCAACGATATTATGTATTTCTCTTAATTATATTGTTTGATATATCTCATTACGTTAAAGATAGTATCATGTGTACCTTAGTATGCAATTTTAATCAACTTTCATTTTTAGACTGGATTTACTTATATATTCTGCGTGGCGCCAAATAAGATCACGTGGTTCCTACATTGCACAGAAATCTCCCCAATTGCCTATGATGATTGGCCAGTATTTGCAACTCATGTTCTTGTTACGTTAAATTCATGTGTTAACCCAGTCATTTACACTTTCAGCATTCAGGCATTTAGAAAAGAGCTTTTCCACATGATTTCTAGGAAAAGATAAAAGTCATTTAGAAAATGTAGTTCATAGGACAAACACAAATATTGTCAAAGTAAATCACATTGTTTGTTAATTTTGGTAAATACTAAAAAAATTCTATATGCATGCATGGGAGAAATTTGTATGATATGTTGTAAATATTATATATTATTTTTAGTTTATTTTAAGTAGTATATATATATATATATACTAAATGATTTATATTACCACTTTAAATGGTACATAAAAAAATAACTAAAATTTTACAAAATTCATTGAAATTGCCAAAGTTGAGTTTCTCAAGTTTGAATGTTTCTTTGAAGAGTATGAATATGGTCTCATGCTACTTTATATAAAATGATTTAGAAACACGACACTTACTGCAGTCACAGGATAAAAAACCAGGAACATATGTTGCTAACATCAAAGTTAGACTAAAACAGAGTTAGTGAAAATTCATATATTTCAAATTTGAAATATTTTGGTCTTGCAAATACGTGATGTTAGTATCGACTATGATGAAGTTTGCTAAATGAACCACTCTGTAAAAATAGTTTGATGATGATATAGATTTAATTATATATACATATATATATATTTAAACGTTGTCAGCAGTGAGTAGACAATGCTGGTGGTCTCTTTGAAATTTAATCTTAACTTCTGCAATATTATAAATATTATTTTAAATATATTACTCTTTGTAAATAGTGATGGGCAGTGTAGGAGTACAAGCTGCCTACGACATCCGTTATTCCATAATTAAATGCCCTTATTTTCAGTTAGAGCCCTAGTAAGCATTGTTTGGTTATTTGTCACATGTTCTTTGGGCACAACCAATCCAGTTAAAGGAACGCTAAAATCAAGTTTTCATAAAAAAAACTACAAAGTGCTCAATAAAAATTAAATTTTGAAATTTATTGCACATTACCTTCCCTGGGCTAGCTCAGTATTAAGCTAGTTAGCATGAACTTGTCTAGTCATTAACGCAGATTTGGCTTTAATTCTTCTCTACAAAGTAGAGTGTTCACTATAATCTTAGCCCTAAAAGCATTTAAAAAATAATACTATCTCACTTCTACCAAGGCCTTTTAAAATTTTGGGGATGTTGACCTTAAAATTTTGTTGACTTAGTTTCATGTTCTTTTATTCTTCTGCTTAGTTGCCTGCTACTATATCCAATATAGACTTAACATCAAAGATGACAACATATATCAGCCCAAATTACCTATAATCAACGTTTAATTGCATAATAATATCTTTTAATTGAATAATGCACATATTTAGGGGGAAAATTTTGTAAATGGGTGATGCGCAAGTTGAGCAAAATATTTAGTGTAATGTTTTTATTAAAATTATTAAAGATCTATAACAACAATAATTTATAGAATTATTGAAACATCCCCCCATATTATGTTTTCCTGATATTCATAATATATACAATAAAAGTCCAAAGCTTCACTAGCATTAGTATTTATATCTAAGTTCATTGATTTTTTTGAATAAAAACAATCTAAAAGCTATACCTTATGATAAAGGAATTGGATTTGCAATCATTAATAGTGACGACTACAACAATAAAATGTTAGAATTTTAAATGGTGAAGAGTTTGAAAAGAAAGAAACAAAAGGAAATACAAAAAACTCTCCTACAATTGTCTATGAAAGCAAATTTAATGCAAAATTGCTACTTTTAAAAAAACAAGTGAAAATCTCTGAATAATTTTATAAAAAATGCAAATCCACTGGTAGTTATGCTTCAAAAGTATATGTTATTGCAAAGATCCACAAGTTTTGTGTATTGTAAAAATACTCCACTGCTTCAATGACTCATTTCCAATTTCGGCCCACATCTTGAGCCAGTGCAACTCAAATTAGCTTGATGACTGTGCATTTGAGCTGTTCCACAACACTGTTCAACTGTGGGTGATATGAAGTGGTCTCTATGAGATGATTGTTTAATTGGGGATGGACATGATCAGAAACCAGGTGCTCCATGGGCCCAGGTTTGAGTACCCATTCCTTAACAACTTTTACTCCAATTGCCTCAGCAGTGGTGCTGTTGAGGGGGATGAGTCTGGCATATTTAGTAAAGTGATCAATGAGCACTAGAAGGTACTGGTACCCACCATCATCATGAGAGAGCCTCTCTATGTCCATATGGACAACTTCATTTGTGTGCTCAGAAGTGCAGCTGTGCAGCTCAGCTTGCTGCTCTGGAAAGTGTCCAGCTCCTTGGAGCAAGCAGGTTGTGCATTTATCTGTGATGTCCTGAGCATTGGCTCAAATGCTGATAGTGATGTATCTTGCATTAAATTTGCACTCAGTTTGAATAATTCCTAAATGGCCCTTCTTGTGGATCTTACAGACCAAGTCCCCCTGGCATAGAGAAAAGGTGTTTCCAGCTATAAGGATATCATCTATTTAGGTGGTAATGCCTGGCTCTTACATGTTGGTGCCATTCTGAAGCACATGAGTAATGTAGCATTGGAAGGTCACAGGGGAGTTTGACAGCCCAAAAGCCATGTACTTCCACTCAAAGAGGCCATAAGGAGTGATGAAGGCAGTCTTCAGGATGTTGCTAGGCTTCATGGGCACCTGCCAATATGCTTTACACAAAAATTAAAGCAAGTAAACAGTTGGTATCAACTGGCATTGTATAAGAGATCTTCAATGTGTAGAAGAGGATACTCATCTTTTACAGTTACATCATTTAACTTCTGAAAGTCCACACAAAGGCAGTACTTATCACCCTGCTTGATGAAAACAGTGGCTGCTGCATATGGGCTGTTGCTGCCTTGTATTATGCCACTCTCAGTCAGATCACTTAGGATTCACTTGTACTTTTCCCAGAGGTTTTCCAGCACTCTCCTAACAGGAAGGTGGATAGGGTGATCATGCTTAGTTACAATAATGTGTTCTTTGCCAACAGCCTGACCAATGCTGATTGAACCATAGTTAAACACTTCATGATTTTGCCAGAGCAAGTGAGAGAGTGACTTGCATTCCTGAGGACTAAGGTGAGGATGTGTCCTCTTGTTGATAGAAGGAATCTGAACAGTGTCACTCTGTTCTGTGAGATTGTGGATTGCTATTAGAATGGGCAAACAAGCAGCAGCTTTCAGCTCTAAGTGAACTGGATTTGCAACTAGTGTTGATTTAGTAGGGTCTATCTTGACCAACAAAGTAGAGCTATTTAGCACAGTGATGTAAGTTTTGCCATTTGAGATGTGGCAGAGATCTGGGGAGAAGCTAACTCCAGTGAAATGCTTCCCTTTGTACCTGGAGACCACGACATCACCTATATACTGGGAGTCCATGGTAACTGCTACACATTGCCAATGTTGAGGCTTGATAAGTACTGGCTCAAGAAACTTTAGCAAAACATCCTGTTTAGGAACAGTGGTAAGTTCCTGTGGTTTGTCCTTTCACAGATGGAAATCATGTTGCTTCTGTAATTGATGATGCATGAATTCTGCTCAAGAAAGTTGTTGTCCAGGATTATGTTGTACAGCAGCAGCTGGTCACAAGTGTCAATAATGATCATATCTACAGAGAACAATTCCCTTTAGAGAGATTGAGTTCCTGGAAGCATCCAACAGGCATGTGGTGGACAGAAGTAATTTGTCCCTTGATAGGCAAAGATTGCAGCAACAAATGTTGCTGATAATGGAGGCTGAGGCTCCAGTATCAATAGTAACATTAACAAGAGTTCCATTTATATCCACAGGGATAACATTAGTATGCAACAGTGAGGTAATGACCAGAACATTGTGTCCATGTTTTATAGGAGGCAGTGCTCTAACTAGTTTGACAAATTGGCTGAACTGACAGGCAGATCAGGAGAACACTCTTCAATCTCAGGCTTGTTGATGACAAAGCCATCACAATTTTCAACTAAATAAATTACAGCACAGCATTGAGGCTTTGTGTGGCCTTTCTGACCACAGTGGAGGAAACAAGTCTGCTTGAGCTCTTTCTTCATCTTGGGAGCAGTAGTGCTTGATGAAGCAAGAGGTTTCTGAGTCAAGAAACCTGCCTTAAGATCTCCATCATCTTTGTTGATGTAGGTGGTCTTGTGGAGCATGTAAATGATACTGATGGCTTTGTGAATAATCAGATTGAGGTCATCCTCAGGATCACACTTTAATTTGAGGCAACTACAAATATTGGGCAGAAAGCCCCAACAGATGCATGAGAAAAGATCATGTTTCAAATATTTGGGCATTAGCTTGCTCAAGCAAAACAATCTTTCCACTTGCATGATGTAGGTGAGGACATTGTTGCCCTTCTTAAAAAAGAGATCACAAAGCTGCATTTATATTGATGTTTTATATGAGCAGCTTTGTAATGGTCCTCAAAATAACTGATTAGAAGTTGATAGTTTGTCTTGAAATCTTGATCAAGCATCATATATTGGTTATATGTGAGACCTTGTAAGTAAGTGAGAAATTGTGCAACAGCTGCATCTTGAGTGGCCTTATACTGCCTCATTGTTAACTCAAAAAGAACCACTCTTTGAAAGACTTTCCAGTGAACTTAGGTAGTATGGAATGGTGATTAAATAGATTGGTGGTTGTGTTTCCAACAGTGGCTGTGGGCAAGATTGATTTAGTAAAATGCAGCCCACTTCTGGTTGCAGGTACTGCATAACTCTGGTAGTGAGGGAGGAGTTGCATTCAAAACTGTCTGAGCAAAACAATTGTTGACTGGTGCAGGAGGCAAAACAGTCACACTTGGAACATATGGAACTAGTGTGGCAACAGTGGCCAAAACAGAAACATGAGTGATAGCTGATTGTGTAAAGGTGGGACCTCCAGTTGTGAATGTGACTGGAGTAACAAATTGTGGCATCACTGGAGTAGTAGTAGATATGACAGGTGCACTTGGAAGGTTTGCCATAATCATTTGTGAAACTTGATCAGAAAGGCATTTGGAGAAAGCATCCAAACCTTCTTTTAGGACATCACAAGTTACACATTCTGAATGTCTAGAGGAGGGTGTAGAACAAGGGGTGCTTTGTGGCAATGAAAATGCCAACAGTGGTGTTGCCAAACTATTGACTTGGATTGTCAAAGCTGTAATGGAGTCAAGTAGACACTTCTCTCTCTCCCAGGCTTTGATAGCTTGCTGTTTTAGCTCAGTCTGCAATGAGTCAAGGCACTGTTCACAGGCAATACATTGATCCATATGCTTGGCAAGAGCTGTTCAAAGTTGCTGTACCTTAGTGGGCTGATGCTCTGGAGGCAGTGGTGACTGGGGGCAAATTCAAAAGGGATCCAAAGACAAAGGATGCAAAGTCACAGGCAGTGACTGACTAACATGGGTAGGAGAAGATAAATCAACTAATGAATTAAATCCAATGGTGTGAGGGGCAATGTTCAGGTTGCCAGCACTCACACAGGAGAAACTCTGAGTGGGAGTCCCATTATGAAAAAAATGGTAAAATCCATTTCAAAGCAAGAAAAGCAATAAGAAAAATTCAGAAAAACAATTCCAACAATTTGAGAGAGAACTCCAACTGAGTTCAGAGAAGCAGAAACTAGTTTCAGTAAGCAGCACAGTGTAGGGTATGGTAATAAATATAAATTCTAGATGAATGAGACAGCAACAAAATAACAACCAAAAACAAGTGTATGAGACAGCAACAAAATAACAACCAAAAACTAGTAAAAATAATGTGGAAGCTTGGTGACAGCTTCAGAGTACAGAGTTGCAGTGTAAAAATAACATAAGAGGTAAAATTATGCATCAGTTGGTAGTGAAGTTGATTCACAGCCAGGGGAAACAACTATCCCAGCTGGCTCACAGCAAAGAGAAAGAACAAAACCAAATATGATAATAAACCAAATGACATGTCACAATCACCAGGTAATCAGATGACCACTTTGGTATGCATGCAAGCTTCATGACATGATTACATTTCCAGGCATCAATTCACCTGCACACTTCAACAGAAGGGAGTAGAGAGTTCAACTGACACTCTAATTTGCTCAGAATCACGTCAGGGTCACCATGTAGAATCACTGGGGAGCTTTGGCTACTCAAGCAGTACTGGGAAACTCAAGAGTTAATATCAAAGGTTGAAAAGGCTACCATTGTAGAGAGTGGCCCACATTACAGCAAAAGAAAGAGCATTGGTGGTTCACTGATTCACTTAAGAAAAACAGAAATTTTCCATAGAGAATAGACTTCCAGCAGCAACTAATTCACATGGCATCACACTGAAGCCATATNTGGAGTCAAGTAGACACTTCTCTCTCTCCCAGGCTTTGATAGCTTGCTGTTTTAGCTCAGTCTGCAATGAGTCAAGGCACTGTTCACAGGCAATACATTGATCCATATGCTTGGCAAGAGCTGTTCAAAGTTGCTGTACCTTAGTGGGCTGATGCTCTGGAGGCAGTGGTGACTGGGGGCAAATTCAAAAGGGATCCAAAGACAAAGGATGCAAAGTCACAGGCAGTGACTGACTAACATGGGTAGGAGAAGATAAATCAACTAATGAATTAAATCCAATGGTGTGAGGGGCAATGTTCAGGTTGCCAGCACTCACACAGGAGAAACTCTGAGTGGGAGTCCCATTATGAAAAAAATGGTAAAATCCATTTCAAAGCAAGAAAAGCAATAAGAAAAATTCAGAAAAACAATTCCAACAATTTGAGAGAGAACTCCAACTGAGTTCAGAGAAGCAGAAACTAGTTTCAGTAAGCAGCACAGTGTAGGGTATGGTAATAAATATAAATTCTAGATGAATGAGACAGCAACAAAATAACAACCAAAAACTAGTAAAAATAATGTGGAAGCTTGGTGACAGCTTCAGAGTACAGAGTTGCAGTGTAAAAATAACATAAGAGGTAAAATTATGCATCAGTTGGTAGTGAAGTTGATTCACAGCCAGGGGAAACAACTATCCCAGCTGGCTCACAGCAAAGAGAAAGAACAAAACCAAATATGATAATAAACCAAATGACATGTCACAATCACCAGGTAATCAGATGACCACTTTGGTATGCATGCAAGCTTCATGACATGATTACATTTCCAGGCATCAATTCACCTGCACACTTCAACAGAAGGGAGTAGAGAGTTCAACTGACACTCTAATTTGCTCAGAATCACGTCAGGGTCACCATGTAGAATCACTGGGGAGCTTTGGCTACTCAAGCAGTACTGGGAAACTCAAGAGTTAATATCAAAGGTTGAAAAGGCTACCATTGTAGAGAGTGGCCCACATTACAGCAAAAGAAAGAGCATTGGTGGTTCACTGATTCACTTAAGAAAAACAGAAATTTTCCATAGAGAATAGACTTCCAGCAGCAACTAATTCACATGGCATCACACTGAAGCCATATCCATGAAGCCATCCTTACTCACCAAGGTGCTATGTGTGTGTCTCAAGTATTAATTTCTAGCTCAAATAAACAATTTAGCTCAGAGTTCTGTTATCTCAGCTCATGTAAATAAGAAATAAAACAAAAGGCACATGATTACTGTGCATTCACGTTTGCTAACAGCATAGTATATTTGCAGTGTGTTGTTATTAAGTGTATGTACAAAATGAAATGATCAAATTACAAGATGTTATTCCCTACACATATGTGTAGCCATAACCTAAAGTGACCATGATTTGGGCTGCCAACTGTTAAGGGGCTAGTTATTGCCCCAGACACTCATGGAGTAACTCCCAAATTGTCACTGAATCTTAAGTAAGATTTACTATAAAATTCATAACAACCTAAAAGGGGTTAGCATATAGATAAATCAAACATGATTGGAGTGAGACAAATTATATTGTGAAATCAGTACAGTTCTCTCATGTATTTATAACAATTTCATCAAATCATTACCTGTTATGTGTTTACAAAACATTGCATGAAATTCCCTCACAAATTAAATTAGCAATAACATGTATGACTCAGATTGAGGGGACAATAATAAAATGATTGTAAAACTGCACTCAAAAATACAAATAATTAGGAAGAATTAAACACTAATAAATTGATAAATAGGTAGCAACAATCCTTTTGTCATGATGACATAATCACTAAGCTAGAGTGCCAAATTAATCAGAAGTAATTTAAATAAGGGCCCTGAGTGATTCTACATTATAGTGCACAATAGCAAGTGGAATTCAACATGCAAAAATATTTTTACAGCTGTTTTTGATTTGCAAACTATATGATACATAGCACAGAATTATAAAAATTTTAATATTATAAGAAATATGACAATTTAAATTTGTTTACCAGAAAAATATAGAAAACATTTTGTGATCTAAGCTGTCCATCTTGCTATGATTGTCCTTTGTTTCAATTTTTTAAATGTTCTAAGGGATGCTAATTTCACTTAATTAATGTATTGCTTATCTGTATATGGAAAGGATTGGAAATAATACTAATTGCATGTAAGATAAGTTGCTCAACAATGTTAAAAGTTCACAATAACTAGACATGATATTCAAAAATATTTGAAATTTGCATTATTAACTTATCAAGGAACTGATTCTTCCATTCACATATCAGAGAATTTTTTTATACTAGTGTAAATGATGAATTAGTGTTTAGCACAATGAGAACAATGCCCTATTTAATGAATTAATCAGTAAAAAGCTAAATTTTCAGTCAAGTGTTAAGTTTCTCTTTTGAGGAATGTAGCAAATTTTGTAAAATATTGAAAAACTGCAATATTGAACTTAAATCATGCAATCAAAACCAACTTCAATCATGTTCATTATGTTTTCTTAAGAGGTCTTTGAATTCTTATGGGACAATATGGGACATATAACGCTCTGTTCTCAGAGTATTCTTCAAAACTTGATTCAAAATAGTTTTGCAATTACAAAAAACATTCAAATAAATTTACTTACTGCGCATTATTTGAAAAAATACAAAATTTTCAATTGGGGGGTTGGCATCACAGTAACTTGCTTATTGTTCATCTGCTTAATGTAGTTTATGCAAAGATTGTGAAATATTTATGGCTTTGTTTTAAACTAGTGCTAGAAAATGTATTTAGATTTTTTTCAGTCTTTCAGTTTCATAGAGGCACATGTACTCCATTCACTGAGCCTATGGCCTGTTCAGTTTTTCAAATAAATTTTCGACAAATAAATATTTACAATCGATGTGGTTGGGACACAAAGTTTTCGAGTGCCTTTAATTTCTCTTAATGACAAATAAAGATTACGATTATCTTTTTAAGTTGTTAATAATTGGAGATAGTGGTAGGTTTCAAATTGATATTTTGTAGTTGTAATTATTTCCTAGCGAAAATTCATACATCATTTTAGCAAGTTTGTGAATTTTTCTTTTAGGCGTTGGGAAAAGTTGCCTTTTATTAAGATTTTCAGATGATACATTTTCACGTAAGCTTTTTTTTCATCCTATTTCATCTCAGTACGTAATTTTGTTCCTGAAAGTATTGTAAAGTTTATCTATCTGCATTAATTATTCAATTTTGAGTTTAATATGTAAGTCTGTTTAGTATAATTTTATTAAAGTGGAAATATTTTATGAAGTTTAACATTGCTAAAATTGAACACATTCTATTAAGGAATTCAAATTGTGGGATTTTCTGACTTTTCGTTAGTATTATCTAATTTGAAATTTTGCCTTTTCACTCGTCTTTCACATGCAATCTCACTGTGTCATTGCTAATTTATTAGAACAAGATAGTT
>CABFPE010000179.1:1132735-1145645 GCA_900660155.1 Hofstenia miamia | reverse complement strand
TTAGTATAATTTTATTAAAGTGGAAATATTTTATGAAGTTTAACATTGCTAAAATTGAACACATTCTATTAAGGAATTCAAATTGTGGGATTTTCTGACTTTTCGTTAGTATTATCTAATTTGAAATTTTGCCTTTTCACTCGTCTTTCACATGCAATCTCACTGTGTCATTGCTAATTTATTAGAACAAGATAGTTTGCTTGCCAAGGCATTTGGTATGATTAGCTTTGGAAGTAACATTCTCAATATTTACATTTATTCTTACAATAACTAGTTTGGAAGATATCTTAGAAATATGTATTTCTTTCACTTGTGACAATTTTGAAAAGTCCCTCAGTAGCCCACTTCTCTTCACATGTTTCTTGCAAATTATATCAGTGCTACACTTCAAGCAAAACATCTATTGTTTAGCACACAAACCGAACTTACCTTTAATCCTGGAAAAATCGGCGAATTGATTAATTTTACCAATATTGGTTGTCTGGGTGTTACAAGCAAATTCTCTTGCAAATTCTATGAAGAATACAACTAAATATATTTAAATGCTAAATAATTCAGATGCTAATTTAGCAATTGATCGGAAATGATGTAGGCCTGGGGTTCTTATGGCGTTCAACCAATTGTGTAAAAAGCATAATCTGGGAATCGTTTATTGATGATGTTATTGATAAAATTGTCTATCCTATCATTAAAGAATGTCGATTTATCAAACAATTGAAAAAACCGAAGTTCTTTTATTGTACCCCAATGTTGGGTGCATTAAACCTCAATAAAATTGTTGAAATTTACGATACGATAACGTATCAAAATTTTACACCCTTTTAATCAAACTCTCCTGTAATTGATTCGGTTACCAAATGGCATATTAACGAAAAATTATTTTTCTAACAAATCTGTTAAGCCAAACACTTTTTCATTCTATAGATTCACTTTTACTTATGCTACATATGTTATCCGTTATACCACCAGCGAGGAAGCTTTTTACAGCTTTAGCTAAGAAAAATTTGAGTTTATTGCATATTTAAAAAGTTTTATGACGACTCCAACTTTTCTGTTATTTTCATGTAGTTAGGTTTTTTCCTAAGACTCTATCACATATGAGTTACGTTTCTTATATTAGTATTAATTATAATCCCTGACTCACAAACCGTTTTGTTCATATTGTCAAAAAATTTTGTCCAATCCTATTAGAAAATTTGCGAATCCTGGGATTTCAGGCAAGTTTGTTTCTTTGCAATCTTGAAAACTAATGATATATCTTATTCCTGTGCTGTTGATGTATATGAAAATATCAACTTTTTTCAATAGAAATCCCGTTTTCACAAACTATCAAATTTCTCCAATACCTAGTGTTCAGATATGGCCGTCTAATGCCTTTTTATTAAGGCTTTATCAAAGCACCATCCTTTGCCTTAGAGGATACAGAAGCTTAAAATCAAATTCTATTTCTGCGGTAAACTCAGAATCTTAAATTTTAAAACCTCATTAACATGTTGGTCATACTGTCATTTCAATTTTATGTATAAACATTTAATTACTCATCTGTCAAGTATTCAGATTAGCATTCATGATTGCAAAGGAGACTAATGAGACTTTCATTGTCAGCAGTTGAAACACCACTGTCTTTTGTGTAATTTATTACTTTACAGTAATCACAGTGCTTTTAGTTATATTTTTGTTGTTTCTATTAGACTCTTGTCATATGAACTTGTAATAAATTTTCTCCTTTTTATTAAGGCAATATATCGATAAAATGTTCACACTTTGAATCATTAATCACTAAATATATACTTGCACCATGGTAAGTGTTTAAACAACTGTGTTTCAAATTAAAAATCAATGGTTTAAAGCAGATATAGTTATCTAATCTAGGTACTGAACCCAGGTTTATTTGTTGTCATGATACTAATCCGCCTATGCTATTCAGAGCATCAATGAATAATACAATATTGTAACCAGTACCCAATTTACACTATTTTCTTGGCTTTAAATTATTGCTATTATTGCTTACTCAAATGTGTGTCCCCACGGTTCTGTTAAAAGATGATCAACAAGGTCAAGTGACCCATGTCAGTATTATTCTGTTAAGTGACTGGTATCTAATTAATTTAATGAATACGTCATGTAGATTTATTTCATTACTGTTTCAAATTGTTCCAGAGATTGGGTATTAAGGTTAGCTTCTTTTTTACCGATAATGTTGCAATATGCCATGACTGCAATCAATGGTGCAAGAACTCAGGTCACCAATGCATGGTTTTGGGTGTTTAGCAGATTTGTCGCAAATGATTTGACTACACAACCAAAAGAATATCTTCAAAAAGTGAATTGATGACTGACGATAAAAATTCAACCCCACCGATGCCAATTATAGCGCACTGGGACTGATATTTCACGAAGGCATCGGAATTATTAGATTTATTTACGTTAGTGGGTTGGGTCTGGACAAATTTCGGCAAGATGGCACAGTTTATCTAGAATGTTGTTTTATATTTAGTTTAATTATGAAGTTCAAAAGGCACCTGGCCGATCAAAAATATTGTACTATTTAAACGAGCCTAATGAGGATTACAATTTTTCTCCTGCTTCCTTTTGCTGTTTAAAATATAGTGCATTCCATTTCATGGAGGTTTACCGATACTCATTGAAGTCTCAGTATTGGTGTCTGCTGCGGCATCGCTCGCAATGCTCAATTTTCAATTGAATAGATTGGACACTAGCTTTTTACATAATATGATTTCGGGTTACTTTAAAATATTTTTATTTTTAGCATGTTTCTTTGTTAAATAACGTAAACAAACATTTTCTTGTCATTTGTTACTTTATTCTGTATATACACGTTTATATGTTGTTGTATGGATTAGGGAATACCGTTCTTGCAAAGTTTAGCAATAAAAATACTATGTTATACACATAGTTGAATGCATGGATTGAAAGTAAGGTTTATTTATTTTATTTTAAATTGTATTTCAATTTTATGTTTGTCATTTTAGCGACGTATATTACCACTATTGGTGTGGACTTCAAAATTAAAACTTTAATGATAGATAACGAAAAAGTTAAGCTTCAAATATGGGATACGGCTGGTCAGGAACGTTTTCGCACCATCACTTCTACGTTTGTAAATTATTAATTGAATTATAACTGTTTCTACTTTAGATATTATCGTGGAACACAAGGAGTCATTGTGGTTTTTGATTTAACTAGTGAACCTTCGTTTGTCAATGTTAAACGATGGCTTCAAGAAATCTTTACAAATTGTGATAACGTCAGCCGTGTTTTAGGTTAGAGGTTCTTTTAGATTCAACTGTTGTCCTTTACTTACGAAGTGAAATATTTCAATTTAAGTTAAATCTTTTTTATAGAATTTCGTATTCCAGGTTTTCCTTTAAAAACAAATACAGATATTCATTTTTTAAATTGTCTAATGTCATTGGTAATTAGGTAGCTTTACGTCCTTGTGTTATACCCCATTATAGCCATTTTGACCATTTCATTGACAATTGACATTGCAAATATTCACTAAATATTTTTACAATTAAAATTTTTATATTTTGGGGCACAACTTTAAAAGATTTTGTTATTATGGAACTCTCTTTTCTAGTCAAAATACGTATTCACTAGTATGATGTCAAGATTCCCGAATGTTCTGTTCTATTTTATCAACAGTTCCTTGATATTAGAATTCGTCAAATGAAGTTAAAATGATTCTTTGACGATTTCTGAATTTGATTTGTTATAATCGTCCTGGTTATTTTCATAATCAGTTCGTAACTTGTCGAAGTGAAAAGTCATCTCGAGAACCCTGATATTGATGCATTATTTATATATTGAATTAAATTAACTTTAATTGTTAATAGTAATTAGACATTATTTTTGCATTCCAAGCACTAGCAATTTTTCTGTTTAGTTGGTAACAAAATGGACTTTGAACTAGGTCGTCAAGTTAGTCAGGAAGATATTGAAGAATTTTCAAAACAGAATTCACTTCAGTTCTTTTTAACTAGCGCCAAAAATGGAACTAATGTAGAAGACGTATGTATTTTTTAGTTTCTTCGCAGTTTGCACACGTGTGGATGATGCTTTCTTGACCAAATTTGAGATAACCGCATTTCTGTAAATAGATTTGACGTTTACATTTATTGTAACAACAACTTACTCCAATTGCTTTAGTAATATTCTAATATTCCTATTTTTGCTTAATTCAGACAAATCCCTAAAACGTAATATATATTTCACCATTTTTTGTATATTTCGTTTAATTGATTGATTTTATCTTTTTTTAGAAGTTGATTCACCTCCATTTGGATTCAGAACGGGAATTTTTATTGTTTTACATTACCCTCTTAATCATTAAATTTTGAAGATTTTAGTTTACGGATGTTAACCCCGTCCTCCTTTTCATCATTAATCCTCGGAATTTAAATTCTAAATAACGTTCTTGGTTACTTTCTTTCCGCGACATATTACAATTTCCAAATAAGTTATTTGTTAGACAGCGGTTTTGTATACATGTGTTATTTGTGAGCAATTTACATAGTCGTGCGCATATATAATTGATATGTCGTTGTGTATAAAGGCTGAATTTCAAAACTTTGCATATCTTTGTTAGTTTCAAATGCTGTGGAAATTTTTGTTGTACAATTGTTCCTGTTTCCACTTGTAACAGAAGGAATATTCAACTTAGTGTGAAATCCAAAGATCATTCTCCATGCAGATTATCAATTGTAATTCGGTATTTTTGCTGAAGTCTATTGTTCCGCTTTAATGCTCTAACTCTTTCGCAGTGCTTCCTTAAAATACTGTTGTTTCCGTTTGAATGCTTAGCATGTAAACTGAATGCATTTCATGTGAATGCTTTGAAGTTTGTGATTTCTTAATTAAAAGCAATTGCAATTTCTTTTCGTATATTCAATAAATAGTTGGTGATACAAACGTTATTGTATCAGTCCGGCCTCTCTTCCTAATTGCCTTTTTGAAGCAGAGTGTTAATTTCTCTACTTTGGCGAGACACTGCTTATCGCTTCAAATTGAAGTAATATTTCCCACTCTACATTGTCGATCTCGCTCTTTATTTTCCAACGTCTTTTAATGGGATTTAGACTTTATATATTTTCACTACAGGCACTAATTTTCTAATGCATTTATTCCTAGTGTTTAAGCAGTTTCAGCATTTTGGTATCCTCACTAATTGACGTTGTTCATTAAATTCATTTTACATCACGTGTTAGTTATTATTAAAAATTGTATTGAGTCAGAAAGAGTTACATATAGCGAGTGTTCATATCCGAGAAACAAATTATTCGAGATGTGGTTGTTTTGAATTATCTACATGTAGGTTTTTTAATGTTTTATACTAAACATTAATTCCGATATGTATTTATTTAAAATGACTTTTCAATGCCATGCTTTCCATTAGTCAATTGCGACAGTTGTTTATCTGTGAGGCATCCATATTAGTTATAAGGCGCTCTATTAAGAAAATAAGCTATCACATCAGCAATGTTGGTTTTATGTTTTCTGGCTCACATTTCTATCTTAAAGCTATTTGTAGATATTTTAAGAAATGTTTAGTAGTTCATTACCGCTTCCCTGAACTGAGTTAATTGTGATTTACTATTCGACGGAAATTTTACTGGTAAAGATCACCACTTCACGTTTGTGTTCAGCTTGTTCTTTCTCTGGTTACTTCTAGAATTTATCTTTCTCATTATTTCACTTCCATTTTGCATTCTTTGGGAGAGCCAATTGTTATCAGGAAAATTATATATGAGTGTGGTTTGCGTTCATTTGTTATTAAACACCATAATGTCTCAATGTTTTTTTAATGAGAATAAATACAGTTCTCCGAACGTTACTCATTGCCACTCTCCAGCTGAGTAAATCATCAAGCATTGAAATTTTAAGTGTTTTTATTTCTTGCTTTCTTGTAAATTACTGTTTCTGAAAATTGATATTCATCTGTATCTACGTTTTTTCTTGAAATATACAAAATTTCTCTCTGTTAAGTAAAATTTGATGACGCTAAATAATAATACGTTGATATGAACTCCTGCAAACTCATGGTACTCTAATTTTGACCAATGAGGATATCTCTTTGTGATAAGGATTTATCGGCACTCCAAAGGGTTCGGTGCGAGATGTCAATACGCCCCCTCCCCTTTTCCCACTCCACACTTATTTTATGCATTAAATTTTCAGTAACCGTTTTGAGGTTTACTAGATAGTTTTTCTCAATAATTTGTACCTGCATAACTATTGGGCCTGCAAAATTGTCTAAATTGTTATTAAAGAAATTTTTTCTATATTTCAGCCACATTTTTTGCTATTTCTATCTGATTGCATTGTTATTTTCAATATGTTACTGCGCCAAAAGGTTGTAAATTTCAAACTTGGCACCCCACATTTATTTAATATTGCTTATAATATTTCTATTTTAGTAGCATAAAAATGTTATTGTCTTTTGGGCCCCCTCAATGACGTCCCTGTATGCATAGGTAACATAAATTAATTACACAATCGAAATAAAAACCAAAAAATTTTTTCATTCCTTACGTAGGTATATTAAAATTTAATCATTTCATGGTTTAGTAGAATTTCTCAAATTTTCTCAATTATTAATGACTGTTTTTTACACTTTCGTTACTTAAATTTTGGTATGCAAACGATAGAGGAGTTGGTACATTATTTATCAGGATGACTCTTTTGAACTAATATTCACTGAATAGTCACGTATGCACGTACGAATAATTTGTCAATTTTCACAATCCGTTTTTCTCATTGACCAAATTATTGCTATTAAATTTTTGTTAATGTTCACAATCTAAATAATTCATTATCACTTCTGCATAAAGTCGTCACTCTGTTACAAGTTAGTTTACTGGATTTTTTCCATTATTTCCTTTTGATCAACTCCCATTTTACTTAAAAAAACTATCTCGACCGGCTTTTTGCACTTATAAAACCGGGGAGATTCTCTAACCGTACTCCCTAATAAAATCAACCCTTTTCCAATGCATTGTGGTGGCCAGTTGATAATCTCAAAACATTGAGAAAGTAATGATCCATGTTATCCTTTATCAATGAAGATAGCAATAATAATACTAACGTTTTTTAGAGAAATATGTGTGTAACTAAATATATTATGAAAATATTATTTTTATCTTTAGACATTTGCTTGCGAAGTCTTTCAGGAAAAGTAAAAAAAATATCAGCGGCTTTTTTTAAATTAGAGATACTACACATGTAGTTTATAGAGGAGGGGCGCTTCCTCGGCCCAGATAGGGTTGAGATCGTGTTTTCTGTTCACTGATTTTTTCCATACTTGACATCATACATTTCCTTAATAGAGAAATTGAATGCAGACACATTGCTTAAAGTCGATTACTGCTCCAACGTGATAATCATTTATATGTATGTGTTAAAAGCTAGCATTTTATAGATTGCGGTGTTTACTTAGTGATAGTACGAAATTCTTTTTCTAAAGCGAGCAATGATTCAACATGAATTTTAATCAAACATCTCATCTACAGAATACCATGTGTGGTTCTTAGTTTTTAGCTTACTTGTTGTATGATTTAGTTTTAAGAAAAATATTTTCTTCAACACTATCTCAAAATTTAAACTAAACTCATTTATTTGAAGATTTGCTCTAACCTGTATCGAAGGAACAACTTGTGAAATTTTAGTTACTTTTTCCGTTATTTCAGAAACAAATTTAGCCTTCGTTAGCACTTCTTGAAATGTGGGTGAATTGTTGCAACAATTTTTGAAAATTAAGCAATTTTTTTAATTCACTTTGTTGAAGAGGTATTTAAATATTTTTGATGTGAGGGAATTGTTCTTTTCAATCTATCTTGAAGATTTTCTAAGTCCGCGTTACATTAGTAAAAACACTAAAATTTGATGATATGTTCTATTACAACGACAGAGATTTCTTCTGATGCAATCTTATGCAGTTTTTCAAAGTCGTTTCATAATTATTATGTGTAAGTGATTTATAAATGAATACACTCGCACTTATTCATGCGGAAATTCCATGGTCTAGATTACAAATAACAACATTACTTTACTTTTCAATTTGAGGGGAAGAAAGGTTTTTTGTGTTTTTATTTCAGAACAAAATTTTATGTATTAAAATACTTCCGCAAATTGTCTAAAAATTTATTATAATGGGTCAATGTTGATATTTCTAACTGCACAAATTGCATCCTATTCCAACTTTAATACAAATTTATTGGCCTTGCCATTTGGGATCTGACGCCGGTTAAACAGTTGTCAAAAGTACAAAATTTCGAATTTGCTGAACCATCCACATATTTTAGAAACTACATTTAATTTAGAAGCGATAAGCATTGAATGTTTCGAATAATGCCTTTAAAGTTTGGCGTAGAAGGTAGAGTAGCAGAGTAGCATACAGGGGGTTTCCCTCTGACGACCGGTTCATCTGAAAATGATGGATCCTTATTCTTGTTCCACTGAGCAATAGTCCTAGCAACATTATTTGTTGAGAAGCCTAGCGCTTCAGCTACACTCTTCCGTACTGGTCTTTGAGGTCCTGCCCTTCCTTCATGCTTTTCTTTAATGAAATACTGATGGACTCGCACAATTAGAATTTTTTCAGCAGGGGAGAGCTCATGTTTGACAAACGGTATCTCGTCCATTATTGCCAACTGATAAAATCCAAAGATAGCGTCGGAATAGCTTTGAATTGACCAATCTGACAATGGTTAAAAAAACTCATACAAAAACTATAAAAGAAATATTCGGTTTCGATTGACGGTTCAGTTTTGCGTGTTCGATCCCATTTGGCAAGGACAATAGTTTGATATATAACAGGCCCGATCATCACAATCGAATAAAGCCCTCAGATATAGTGGTTTTATCTATGTGTATTCAAACATTTTCCTTTAACTATTAACGCTTTTATTTTATTCTGTTAATGGGTTTACATATATTTCTTTTTGTGAACTTTATTTGGTTATTACTCAATATAACCTTGTACGTCATGATTTGGAACCGGGAAAAATAGTTCTCAAATACATCTAAAATATTTCATTTAGCTGCTGTAAGAAAATTACTTTTTTAGTTGTAAAATGGCTCTATGATAGATTTTGAAATCAAAATGAAGCATCAATTAAACATCATGATACATCAAGTTTACAACTTTAAATATAAAGGGAACAATGTAAAAGCACTCAAACTTTCTTCAAAACTACATAAATAGGCATTTGTGTACAGATTTTGAAAAGTATTGCTCATATAAAATGTTTTTAAGAAATTGGACCATGTACATTTTCTGCATATATTTTGTATGCATGTCGCCATCTATTGCAGTTGTCGAAAGTGTCGAAATAGTTAAAAAATAGTTGATGTTAAAAGGAACAGTTTGTCCCTATTCCATTTATTCCTGCGTTTAAGACTTACTAGATATTTTTAGCTTTAGTCAAAAAACCTCTTTCCGGTCCCTAGTCATGATAGTAGGAAATTCGTTTCTGCAATTAATACAATGTAATTATACCTTCAGAAAAATTCAGAATTTGCTGCGCTGAATTTTCACTGTAAAAATATATAAACATGGGATCCAATATCCAATAGTTTTATTTAGCATTTCCAAATTAATTACTTTGAGTACTTATTGTTTTACTTTTGTTTTTTTTACTAAAAGTACAACCAACTTTTTTTGTAAATATTCCATGTGGGTGGAAAATCTAAAAATTTTCATTATTGAAAACAGCATGTTTTTGTGAATTCAAGTTTTAAAATTTTCAACAAAGTAAATTCGGTCATAACACAAAGAAGCAATTGCTTGTTGCGAAACAGAACATTTTAATGTTCTCATTTTATTCATATTTGTTGTGACTTAGATTTGTGAAATGAAAATTAATTGTTGCAAATTTTGATGTTTCTCGTTTGAACTGATTGTCCTGGTATATCAGGAATCAAGATTCAACTTGGCCATGAACGCGTATACCTGTCATTAGCTAATAATTATTGAATGAATGATACTTGTCGAGAAGCATCAAACGATTACCATATTCTTAGTTTCTAGTAGAGTTAAGTGCGGTATACCGCGGTAAATTCTCGATCATGCTGTGGTTCGTGATAAAAGATGCTTAATGTATATATATTAAATTACAATGAAGGCGTATTTTAACTATCTAATTACCAGAAAAAATTGCAACTATTTTTGCTAATGGGGTGCTCGTGCAACCCATACTATTTATATGCCAAAAAATACTTGGTAATAACAACGTGTTCGAAATTTTCTAATTATACATTATAGAAATACTTTGCCAATGGAAATATTTGTCAATATAAATCTTTGCTGGATTTTCTTTACCATCAAATATATTATCTTCATCACTTGTGATACAATCTTCTTCCTCACTCTCATTACTGCTTAAGATATCAAGAAGGAATCCAGTTGCATGTAACACTGCTTCTTTATTAGATCTTGTATTTATTTTTGTTACTACGGAAATGCATAATGCAGTGTTCGGACAATCCATTGTAAAATCGGTATTTTTATTAAAAGTTGCAATGTTTCCATAGTAACGCCAACTTTGGTGCTTATAGTATATACGATGTTCAGTGATTCCGTAATAAGCCATCTCCTGTTGTGTTTAATTTAAATATGCAAGCTTGGGGTGCCCGAGCGTCCCATATTAGTTAAAACTCGTTCTCGGTCATAACTAACTCTAGTGATTAATTTCTTAATTATCTTTCTGTTTTAAAAGTTCTTTCTAAATTTTGTAATTTTGAAATATACAATCCAACTTCAACAGTATTCATATGTAGTGTGAACATTTGGCATATACGCTGTTGCGAATCGTTGTATATTAACAACTATAAAATTTAGTTGTATTTTTAATGCGTAGTTTTGTCTACTGATTATTACACGCGTTAGTTTGTGTTCATTGATCGTTTATTTCAATACTATGAGATGTTGAAAGCTTGTTTATCACATATATTATTTGCTCATAGCTAGTCACTGTTTAACGATGACGTATTGTAATTAGTTAGTCCATCATTAGCTATTAGTTCTATCAAATTGATATGATTTTTACATAAAGACTTGTATCCTAGATCTATATTGAGGTTATTGCAATTTGTATATTAAAAATGTCAGCTTACTAAGTGAGAGCAATTGAGTTATCCGCTTTTCAAAGACATTTTTGTGGTTCTTTGTTTGTACACTAATTAACTAGCCTCGTAGAATATGAGGAGGAATACCCTCTTTTAAGGACCTCAAGTTTGGTTGAATCCGATCATTTATATTTTAGTAGTTCTTCTATGTGTTGCAAAATGTGAAGAGGCCAAGATTATTGAATAAGAATATTTATTCTACATTAGATAAGTTGTTGATTACAAAAACATGTTCTTCATAGAGAGTGGTGTTTACTTAGTCGTATGAGAGTGTGGGCATCTCTTTATGAGTTTTTGATTGCCAACACCTACTAATGCCTACAGTGGAAGTTTTAAAATAATTGATCTATAGCTAAATTCTAGTTTGTTTTTGTAGAGAAATAGCGATGTTTATAAATTGTATTCAAGCGAAATCTATGGCTATCTGTATGTGTTCGTTGAATTTTATAAATAATTAATGGGATTTAGATTTACGTCTCTATGCAAATTTAACAATAACACTCGAAATCTTTATTCCAACGTGTTTTCTACTCTAATAAAATTCAACAATTTTTTTAATTGTCATTGACTGGATAATTGAAGCACATACTTTTTTAAAGATCGTTTGCTAGTTTTCTTGAGATGCTAATATGGAATGCAATTTTCGAAAATTTTTGTTAAAATATGTTTAGTAGTTTTTATTTTACCTGAGAAGGCTTATATTCGCATTTTCAAATTCATCTCCGGTTCATTCCATAAAATGCTTAATGAATTTGAAGATAAAAAACACTTAACAATAATTGCAAATCAACAAATCTCTAAGTCACTGTTTATGATTGATGCTTATTAAAAATCGTTTTCCTTGTACAAGTGGGTTCATTTATGATACTCGTTTTAGGTATTTTATTATATCACTCGGAAAGTTCTTGAAAAAACAAAACAGGAAAAGCAAAATAACACTCAAACCAGCAACATCGATCTGAAAAAGAAGAAAAAGTCTGGTAGAAAAAAACAGCTCTGTTATCTTTTGTAAATAGCTGATGAGCCGTATCTGCGCTCCCAAATGGTGCTTGTGTCAGCATTGAATGGATCGCCATTCTTGCTTAATCGATTTCAAAGAGAATTTTATTGTAATTTTTTGTATTTTTACGCACGATGCTAGTAAATTATCTTGCGCTTATTTACAACTGTATTTTGTTTGACTTTTTTACACTATTAGTTTAGCTAAATACCACTATCTGTGTACGCTGTTGCAGTTTCCGCCCAAATCCTCCCTAACATTTTGTAGAATTAGAATTTTTAAATAATTCATTTCTTCCATTTTACTAAGGCTTTTTATTGGTATCTTTTAATGAACTGTGGTGATTTCTACGTGCTATTTGTATATGTGATTTTTATGATTTCAATGACTCAATTTGTTTATTGCTGCAATTGAAGATAGTTTATTTTATGAATTTTTATTTCTAGTTCTTTAACCTCGTCAGCGTCATTGTATGAAAATCGCAAAAAAATTTAAACTTTTTTGTATCATTAGTTTATAGGTGATACAAATAATACATAGAGAAAAAAATTTTGCTCTAGCTTCTCTCCTAGGAGATATATATAATTAGTCCTAGATTTAGTACTTTGTGTCTGAATACATGACATTCTGTTGTATACTTATATTTAAAGCTTGATTACATTCATGCAAAATAATCTAATTGGAAAATTCATAACAAAAATTGACATTTTATTAATGAGAATTTAACAAACAAAATATTTTTCTTATTTATATATATATATA
>CABFPE010000179.1:1115975-1128703 GCA_900660155.1 Hofstenia miamia | reverse complement strand
AAAAAAATCCTTGTTACTAATCATTCTCGCAAAAACATAAAGAATGACAAGCCTTGGATTTCCGATTTCTGCAAACAATAACAAAAATATGAACCTTTTAAATTTTTTTCTAACGCCCGTACTCCTGAAAGTTATGCATTATACAAAAAAGCTAGAAATATTTCTAATATAGAAAATCGTAAAGCTTACAATGAGTATATTAAACATGAAAATAGAAAATTACCGAACCAAAAGAGTAAATGGAGATTGATTAACGAAATCTCGAATTGTACCAAATCAAAATCTTCTCTCATAGAAAAAAATTGTAGACCCCGATGGAAATCAATACGTCTCTGATTTTGAAATTTCCAATATTTTAAATCAAACATTTGCAAACCTAGGTAATTACTTATTAACCGTCTGAACCTTAGCATTATTAAGATTAAGAGTTAAATCTGAAACGTCGTAGTTATATTTAGTGGGCTGCAACCTATGCATTCTGAAATATGTGCACAATTTGTTGCAATTTGATGCTATAGATTCAATTGCGATATGCATGGATTTATTATCATTGAATATGCAGGCGTATTGAATTAAATTAGAATCAGTTGTCGTGTGCATGTGTTTCGTGTGCATGTCATTTACATAAATACTGAAAAGAAGGGGACCTAGAATTGTTCCTTGAGGAACACCATTGTTAACAGGTACCTAATCTGAAAAAACTCTCTGATATCGATGCTTCAAATAACTAGTTATCAAATTTCTGCTTTTATTAGAAAAACCCATATAGGATAATTTTTTATTAGTATGCTATGATTATCGAATCAAAAGCTTTAGAAAGATCTAGGCAAGCAATAGCTACAAACTTATTTGCGTCCAGTGACGATCTCCAGTTTTCTGTGGCTTTTAAAAGGGCATCAGCAGTTGAGCAATTTTTTCGAAAACCAAATTGAGTAATGGACAGTAGGTTGTACTTATTTAGGTATTCAGTTATTTGATCGTGCAATAATCTTTCGAATACTTTGGTTAAAAGAGACGTGATAGAAATTGGTCGATAATTTTCTGCAACTGATGGATTTTTTTTTAAAGTAAGAGTAACATGGGCAAGTTGTAAATAATCAGTAAAATAATTATTTTTTATGCATTCATGGAAGGCCCACTTGATTTGTTGGGCTTGTTTATGAATTGCTTTTAAGATTTCAAAACCTGTTGTAAAACGGAAAGAAAATTCGGGATTAATAACTTTAGCTGATTTAATTTTAAACTTAACATTTGGTCCATTATATTTTCCTAGATTAATAAGCGTCTGGCTTAATTCGTTAGAAATTTCATATGTGTCTGTAACGATTTTTCCATTTTTATTTTTGATAGCATCAATGCAGTTTAATTTATTACTGATCTCATGAATTAACTTCCACTTTGATTTTTGATTAGGTAGTCGGGCCTATTCATTTCTAATGTATTCATTATAGGCCTTGCGATTTTCAATGTTGGAGAGGTTTCTAGCCTTTTTATATTATGAGTTTTAGAATTTTTCAATATTCTATATGCTGCATTCTTTTCACGAATCAGTGCTTTACAAAAGTCATTTATCCAAGGTTTACTATGCGCGGATATTTTTAATTTACTATTGGAATTTGATTTAATCATAATTCTCCTCTCTGGGCAAAATTTCTTGAGATAAAATTCAAAAATTTCTGAAAAATGCATCAACATTGTAGTTGAGTCTGAGGCAGTATACACTGCAAGCCAGTTTTCTAAGGAAAGTGCGGATCTAAAATTGTTTCAGTAGACTTTTCACGNTTATTCGAAGACGATTCAGATTTGGAAAACTGAATGGATGTAATGCAGTGATCAGAAAAAGGGCATTCGGATGAATAAAAATTATAAGATGCACTATTTCTTTNTATTCATTTCTAATGTATTCATTATAGGCCTTGCGATTTTCAATGTTGGAGAGGTTTCTAGCCTTTTTATATTATGAGTTTTAGAATTTTTCAATATTCTATATGCTGCATTCTTTTCACGAATCAGTGCTTTACAAAAGTCATTTATCCAAGGTTTACTATGCGCGGATATTTTTAATTTACTATTGGAATTTGATTTAATCATAATTCTCCTCTCTGGGCAAAATTTCTTGAGATAAAATTCAAAAATTTCTGAAAAATGCATCAACATTGTAGTTGAGTCTGAGGCAGTATACACTGCAAGCCAGTTTTCTAAGGAAAGTGCGGATCTAAAATTGTTTCAGTAGACTTTTCACGAGTTTTTATCCACTTCGTGGCATTATTCGAAGACGATTCAGATTTGGAAAACTGAATGGATGTAATGCAGTGATCAGAAAAAGGGCATTCGGATGAATAAAAATTATAAGATGCACTATTTCTTTCAGTAAGCACAATGTAAAAAATTAGTGTGGTACTCGATGATAAGATAAGATAAGATAAGATAAGATGTGTTTCTGGTCGGCAATGTTGCATTAGTTAACTTTAAATTGAAAGTATTTAAAAGTTGGTCAATTTTAAACTTTTCAATAGTACTGAAATAATTTAGGTTCCACTCCCCAAGCAGCATTAAATCTTTATTTTCAGAACAATCCAAAGATAATTCCTCTTCTAATTGCTCAATAAACAAATTAGCAAAGTTCTTGTTTGGACAATAAGATACATTTAGCAACTGCCTTTTAACTTTTTTAACTTGAGAATTTCTTATTGGATTATTTATTTCTACTGAAAGACTTTCAAAATTTGATGATAGATCCAATTTTGGATTAAGTGACTTCGGTACTAGAAAGAGAACTCCCCACCTTTTTTTACCGAGAGGATTATTGGATAATTTGTCTCTTCTGAATATATGCATCGTTTTTAAAAAACCATTTGTTATCGGGATTGTCACTTTTTAGCCCAGTCTCAGAAATTGCTAGTATGACATCATTTTTAAAACTTGAAATTTATTGCTTAAATTCTAAATTTTTGCTGCTAAGATTCTGAAAGTTCAAGTGTACATAGTTAATAGAATTTGTCATTATATTGAGCTTTTGAGAATAAGATTCGAAAGTTAAAATCGGACCTGGATTTGTTTCAATACCTTATACAGCTAATAAGATGTAACATATAATAGTTGTTATTAATTTCTTTTTATTGCTGATAAGAACGAAAGCGTGATTGATAGAAACAAAATTTTTACTTTTACTATGAATAGATGACTTATAAACATGAAAACATCAATAAATCTAAATTCTTGATGAAACAAAATTGTGTGTAAAGTGGGTCTATTTTTTTAATGACCTACGGCATGGAATGGCATCAGTTTGTTGAGTTTTCTTACAGTTTCTCAACAAGGTAATCTGATAGAATATTGTTCAAACTTCCAAAGCTCCGGCTTCAAATTTCTGGTTTAGAGTACCTAGGCTTGTCAATTTACTTCCCCAATGCTTTGACCTTTACAATCCACCTTTAATCAAGCTACTGGCTCTTTTCTGGAGGTACTTTGAAATGCCATACCGAGAAGATATCACATGCTCATTCACTATTGCCTGTTACTGTCCATCTTATCGTCGCCTGAAGCCCGATCTTACCGTATACTTGTAAATTTTATTTTTATTCATTGCTAAGATCAATTCAACTGAAGATATACAACGCGCCTTTATTTATTCTGAATGGGTAAATGTAGATGAAACTGTTGTAAAATTACGTGCAAAAACTGCTAGTCAATATGAGCAGTTCTATATTACCAAGGATTACTCCCTTCATGACGATGCTATACAGTTATATATTTTTTGTAGTGCTGTCATGTGACGTTTTAATAATAATAATAACGAATTTACCATTGGAAGTATCAATTGCTGTATTTAGTTTTAATGAAATTTAGCGGAACTTCAATTGAAAAGGAATTTTCAGCTTTAATAACTTCCCCATCTTTACAAGCACACGGTTTTCTTGACATATTAGAGAAAGTATTTAAATGGGGAATAAACATAATTAGCAACAGAAATGATGTGTTAATATCATCTAAGATCATTAGAAGCTCTTCAAAATATTAGATGTTTATCCATATTTTGGAAAAGAACAATTACATTTGGTAAAACTAAGTATAATAGAAAAGTAATGAAGAACGGATTCCTAAATTATTCAATATCACTATGGAACAAACTGGATTACAGTACAAGAAGTGAAAAAAATTATACAATATTTAAGAAGAATTTGAAAAACATTTTCCAAAACAAAATATCAATTATCTGACTAATTATAGAATAAGATGTGCACCTAAAAAACAATAAGTATAAATATTTATTAAGTTATATGTAATTTATAAACTTAACCAAGAAACAAACATTTACTAACATAACTAAGTTCTTATAAGGAAAGTTGCATTATTTATGTTCTTAATAAGTTTGTAAACTTATACATTTATATGTACACGAGAACTTAAATATATGTTGTTGTTGTTGCTAAATTAAAAAAAAATATTGCAAAAGCGCCTATTACAAATGCTGCATCCTTTAACATGTTTACTGGGCTTAGTACGATAAAAGTCCAACAAAACCCTACAAACATCTTTAGAAATATCAGAATTGCAATTCGTTAAATGATTTCTTTGTTTTTAACATATCTCAGGCATTTTTGGCGTACTTTTTTTTCTTGAAGTAGGCTTTCTTTTTTACTTGTTCTTAGAATTGTAACAAAAATCATCATTATTTTCTGAATTTGAGAGTGTATTGCGATCATTCAGTTGCAGCTTGCACAAAATATCTACGGATGAGTCAAAATCTTCATCACAACTCATATCTAAAACAAATCAAGCGGTCCCTCAAATATCCCCTCATGGGTTCTTAAAATTACTGCAGATATCATTGCAAGTCCTTTAAATTTCATCTTTAGTGAATGCAATCACTTCCCAGATTATCAATACCTTGCCTACATTATTTCTATTTTTAAGAAAAACGATCATTCAATTGCCACTAATTTATCGTCCAATTTCAATTACTTCTCCAATAACAACTGATGCATTCTTACATGCTACTGAAAAATGGAGAGCCACATTAATTCTAATAAATTTGTAGCTACAGCTCGTTTAGATCTCTCAGAAGCCTTTGATTCGATTAATCACAACATACTAATTGAAAAACTATTTTACTTAGGATTTGCTTGTAATACTAACAATTGATAACTAGTTACTTCAACCAAAGATTCCAGAGAGTTAATTCAAAAGATATTTTTTCTGAATCGTTACCGGTTTACAATGGGGTGCCTCTAGGCACGATTCTAGGTAATCTTCTTCTTAGTATTTATGTAAATGACATGCAGTCAATAACTAATTGCATTCTAATTCAATATGCCGATGACACCTGCATATTCAGCGATAATACATCAATGCATCTAGCAGTGGAATTCAATTGCAACAAAATGTCAAAATATTTTCAATACATAAGTTGATAATTAATGAAGCTAAGACGAAATTTTTTTTATCAGCCCAATAAAAGTAACTTCGATTTTTCCAAAGTGACTTTGAAAATAATGTTAATTGCTTCTATTGTAGACTCCTTCAAATACCTAGGCGTAACCATTCACTCAAAGTTAAAGTTCAAAACTCACATTAATATAACAGTTCGAAAATTAGCTATAGGTATAAAAATTATCACACTAGTAGTTAAGCAGTTACCGCCTTGTGCGTTTATTCAATTCTTCCATGCTTTTATTACGAGCCACCTTAATTATGCGAACATTTTATATTTACTGATCTAAGTGATGTGCTTTATAGAAAACTTGCCATTCAATTAAAATGGGCACTGAATATCTCAGCAAAAAAATGCATCGAAAACTAATCATTATATTTCTAGATCAATTCTCTTTCCAAAACAACTCGTTATTTTGATTACCCTGCTAACATTTTTCAAAAATCCCGGGATTTGCGCATAACAGAATTCAAGATCGAAACTTTTAACTGTGTAAAGTATAAGAAAAAAATTTAAAGAAATCTTTCATTAATGTCGCCATTCGAACCTAGAATTCGCTACCTAAAGAAAGTAAAAACATTAAAAAATTGAAATCTTTTAAAAAGCATTTAAAAATCTTTCTTAAGCAAAAATACATTTCTGGAAAATTACGGTTAGGATATAAATTCTACAACAATGACTTTATATGTTCTCTAATACTGGTGTATTTATCAATAATTCTAATCTAATTTTTCTACATTGAGCTTCAAATTTTTTTTTAAATTGTTCTTCTAAATTGTCAATAATCTCAGCTTCTCTATCATTTATATATATGGAAATATGGAAATTTTTTGGAAAAAGTAAAAAGGAATTTATATTTCCTAAATCTATTTCTTTTTATGTCATGTATAATGTCCACCAAAAATTATTCCTTCATACCAGTAAAGTATAATGCGCATTGTAACAGGAATTACTTGCTAGCTGTTTACTATGTTAAAAACCGACTGTATGTATGTATATATTGATTAACAGAATGTTATTTAAACAAAATAAAAACACAAAAATATTTTATAGAAATTTTAGAATCATTTTCTATTTTGTTTTTCAATAAATTTTTTCTTCAAGTATGTTTTTAAGATGCCAAATGATTATTTGCCGTGATTTATAGTCATCCAGAACGACGACAACAGCTGCAAATAAATTATGAGTTATTGTTGTTATTATTATTATTATTTAATGCTTATTAAACTAAGTAATTTACAAGGATTGAAGTGAAATTAGAAACTAGCACCATAAAAATTAACAGTAATATTTTATAATTACAAATAAATAAAAAAGTCACTTGAGAGGTAGTGACTGGCTCTAGCTAAGTGGTGATCAACTTCAAGCCTGGAAATTGCATGATGTCTAGATCCATGAATGCAGAGAATCATGCTTTGTAACAAGTAGAAGCCAAGTTTGCATCTGATCCAGTTGCAGGTTATGGAATAGTCGGTTTACGATATCAGATAGAAAACAGCTATCCCATTATTCATTTCATAGGCGAGTTTTTAGACTTTCTATTATCGATGGGTCTCTCGAATTTCTATACAAGCTTTTTCGGTTTGTATGCTTTATATGGTTAGATGAAATACGAGAAAAAGACAATGGTCTAAATAGGAGCATTAATTAGAAACATTTAAAATAGTCTAGTTGGTTCTCTGTAATAAATTTGTTAAGATCAATAGCATCAAATATAAAGTTCAATTCCAATCATCCATCACTATCATTGACTTGTTTTCTGTTCAAAACTATGGTAATTCCTCTTCAATTTTCGTAATAAATTCTTTAAAGCGACCTTTACTGGGACAGTAGAAATGTCAAGAATTTGAGAAATTTAAAAGAACGCATCATTTATTTAACATGCTCAGAAATATTAGAATATTTTAGCCAAAAATGTTTAACTTAGTGTAAACTCCCTGAAAATGAAACAACCAATAAAAAATATTTGCTAACTTTTGCAGAAATTCAAAGTCTCTTTCTTGTTCAGATGATGTCACTACCTTTTGAATCATAAAATTATTACTTTGTAAGATGAATTTCTGGAAATTCAAAAGGCAGTGACATCATCTCCCAAGAAAGAGTCAGTGAATTTCTGCAAAATTTAGCAAATATATTTTAATAGTTGTTTTATTTTTAAAGAATTTTGACTAAATTAAACAATTTTGGCTAAAAATATTTAAATTTAAATTTGAGTGGAAACCCCCATTATCAAAAAGTTTCCCATTATACAATTAGCAAAGTATTCACCAATATATATTGTTTGCAAAAACTTTGGTAGATCTAGATCATATTCATCTTTCTTGTTAAAGCTTGGTTCCTTAAAACGTTATATGATTTGATTCAGTGATGTTTAGTTGAAAATAATCAATTGCCCTAGGAAAAGACTTAAGTAAATTTCATGTCACAGTTCTTTAATTGATTGATTTTTATGTTCCTGAATGTTGTTTTTAAATTTCTTGACGTCTTTCAAATGTAATATGCACCAAAATTGCAAGTAAATTCATAAACTAATTTGAAAATGTTTTTAGACTTTTTTCAGGCTTTTGTACTCTAAATGACTTAGTTTGTTGATTTGAAGTTCAAATCCTAGTTTTAAATATGACAGAGCAATTATAGTTAGTTCTTTCTGTAATAGATTGTTTGCATCAATATTCTATATTAAAGATAGAATTGTATAAATAATCCCTGTTTTTAATATCTTTAGTGTGTATTAAGATTTTAGTTTTGTTAGAAAATTATATCAACTATATATGATGAATATTCATTAGGTCTTAATACATCTTTAATCTTTATGATATATTTATGTTTGCAAAATTTTGCCTATGCAACTATTACACCCAGCGCCCAATTGAACAATCAAGACATAAAAAAATAATGGAACTTAATGACTTCTCTTATTCGAAGATTCAAGTGTAGTCAGTTGCAGTTTCCCACAACAAAACCATTTAATTTCCAAACTTCAACGTAGTATGCATTTTTGTTAAAGTGGTTTGTTCATTTACAGTGTACCAAAATTTCTGTTTTTTCATATTTTCAGTATTTTTCAATGTTTATAGACTAAGTCGATGTTGCTGATCCGAAAATGTTAATTATTTAATCACATTATTGCCAGGAAAAAAGCGGTCATTGTACAATTTATAAAATAATTTCAATACTTAGAATTTTGTAATTTTCTATGTATGATATATTACACAATTAATTTATTGCTTCACTCTGAAGCAATTTCAAAGCCCCTTCCAAACAGCAATTACATTTGGTAGAACTAAGTATAATAGAAAAGTAATGAAGAACGGATTCCTAAATTATTCAATATCACTATGGAACAAACTGGATTACAGTACAAGAAGTGAAAAAAATTATACAATATTTAAGAAGAAGTTGAAAAACATGATTACAAACAAAATATCAATTATCTGACTAAATATAGAATTAGATGTGCAACTTAAGAACAATAAGTAAAAATATTTATTAAGTTATATGTAATTTATAAACTTAACCAAGAAACAAACATTTACTGACATAACTAAGCTCATATGAAGAAAGTTGCATTATTTATGTTCTTAATAAGTTTGTAAACTTAATACATGTATATATACATGAGACCTTAAATATATGTTGTTGTTGTTGTTGTTGTTGTTATTTAATAACATTATTGCTTTATTCTGAAGAAATTTCAAAGCCCCCCCTCCTCCTCCACTAAAACAGCAAAAGTAGACAGTCCTACTGAAGATGATTCCATTGACAGTGAGTATTCTCCAAAAAAATCCCTGGAAAACACCCTTTCTCAAAAAAACAAAAAGACCACTTTGAACTCTACTTCACATTTTTACATGTGTTTTTGAACATCCAATCTAATAAACCTAAAGCCAAAAACAACAAGTATTGGCTAAATAATTAAGTATTAAATTTTCAAACCAACAATAGCGCTGCAGATCAAAATTTAAAGAGTATAGTTTTAGAGAGTATTATTTTTTGCTTATTTTTTAGCTTGAAGATATCCTAGCCCAATTTTGTAAAATCTTGATCTTATATCTTAAATATATTATGATCTATCACACTTCTATCATTCCATTTCTCTGTCGAAACATAATCCTATCATTTAGTCCTCATTAAAGTTTGCAAATTATAATTTCAAATTCACCCAAGTCTTGCTCACCCATCGCAAACATATTATACACTCTGATTTCAAACACTGATGCGAAAATTATATGGTATAAATTAATTGCGGACCTTTGATGAAAAGTTTTTTGAAAGATCTAGGAGACAAACTTGTAAATATATCTGGCGATAAACGAGCAAAAGAATTTCTGTATCAATCAATAACATCGATAATTATTCAACATAATGCCGCTTGTGTACTAGGGACTTTAGATAAACAAGAACGAATGGACGAAATCTTTACTTTGTTGTAATTTCTAAACAGGTTTATGTCGAAGGTGTTCTCATTGCGACTTTTTCAGGTTGTGCTAATCGACATTTGATCGCGGATAACATTCAGTGGTTTTCTGATGAGAAAAGAAGTATAGAAGACNGTCTTGCTCACCCATCGCAAACATATTATACACTCTGATTTCAAACACTGATGCGAAAATTATATGGTATAAATTTTAAGGCTATGAGCCCTAGTTAACCTAATGATGCGGATTTGTTTGAATGTGATAAATAGCGATCAATAACACTGTGTTTCTGGTCAATTTGATATTGCTAAAAAAGATTTTGATGTCATTTTCACAGTAGAAACAATACTTTAGGAAATGTGAAATTTCGTTTATTGCCCAAATAGATGATTGAATATACAAATCGGAAATTGTTTTATAATTGAGATTCCAAAAATTCTCAAATTAATTTTATAATTGCATGTGGACATTTAATTTTATTTTGATTATAATGTCAGCAGATGTTTTCTGTTTATCCAAAGCCCATGAGGCTAACATATAGTCTAAATTGGATCATTTTCTAATTCCTGTAATTGAGATATCAAGACTCTTAGTTTTTAATAAGCATTTCTTTAGTAATCAAGTAACTAATAAGCAGATTGCTTTCATTGATCTGAACCTTAGAAGCTATATGAGGCCAAATTATGCTCCCAAATCTGCAGATTTCAATATGACAAAACTATTCATATAAAAGCCTCTTGAGTTGTTGGTGAAATTTTGCTTATTTTATCTCTAAACAAACCAAAATTAAACATTCAATTTATATTTCAGAAAATGAAGTTTAGAAAAACATCATCATTAGTAATATCTCAGTTGCTAAATTTAGCAAACGGAATTCCAGTACTTCCTCAATTTAGCGAGGAAAATACCAGTTTTCTCATGCTAAGATTTAGCCTTGCAACTCATGAATTCAAATTCCTTTTAGAGGAATAATGAAGATGTTGAGAATTTGTGTTAGAAAATCCACTATCAGATTGGCTCACTTGTTCCTTGAATTTTTTTTTGTAGGCTAGACATGCGTACTTAAATATCTTTACATTTAAGTATTAAAGATAAATGCTGGTTTACAAGATGAGTTGATAGCAGGACATACGAAAAAACCCTTTTTCAAAGACAAAAAATAAAATTCGCCATTGTGGTTTCTCAATTCATTCTAAGCATGAAGAATGACAAATTTTGGTGATATTCAACTAGCCAAGACTAAAATAATATGGCCACTGGAATATATTACTTGGGTGTCAAGATTCAACACCCGAAAACATTTAATATGCCTCAGAATATTTCGTCTACCTTAACCCTATATTTGTAATGGGTTGATTTTCAGAATGTTGTATCAATAAATGTAACAGAATGAATTCACACAAGTCTTGCATTTATAAGCAGCTGTTAATTTACGCTGATACATGTAATCATCTTTGGTGTTAAGACTTGGTTGCATTGATCTTATGTATATACTTTCGATTACTTTCAAATTTTTGGGGATGGTTGATTTTAGAATTTTGATTTCATAATTTAATTCACATTTTCTTAGGTGTTCTGACATTGTTGACTTAGTTTAGTTTCTTTTATTCTTCTGCTTAGTTGTCTGCTACTACATCCAATATAGTACTTAATACAGGTGCAATTGATTTTATAGATGCATTGGCCTTATTGGATATCTTTGTCATTGATTTTAATTCGAGGTTTTGATTAAGCTTTCGCGTTGTATTAACAAATCTTACATTTTCTTTTATATAATTTATTCTTCGTATTTTTAATAAGAGTCAAAGCAAATTTATTGCTCAATGAATACAAAATTCTACAAACTAACACATGACAAAAGAAAAATAAAATATAAACAAATAATAAACTTTAAGCTTACAATACAGTAAACTACACTACAAACTACAAAACTAAAAAATATAAGCAATTAATAACATGAGAATATCGATCTGGGAATATGGTCTTTGATGAGAATAATTTCGGTGGATTGTTTTTTCTTAATTTTAATGTAGCGTATTCAGTTCTTTTGCTAATGAATTGTTTTAAGTGGAGGTTTTTGAGGGTCTTAGATGTGTTGATGTAATGCTTTGTCTTTTGCTTTAATGATGTTAAAAATATTTAATTTTTTAGTAATAAGTTTATATTTAACCGCTTTCTTGTATATGTTGTTAAGTTTAGATAAAGATGTTTCTGATTCACCTGCATATATTTGTATGCCGTAAATTATAATAGAATTAACTAGGGAATTAAATAAAATTTCAGTTTNGATGTTTTTGAGAGTATTCAATGTGTTGATGTAATGCTTTGTCTTTTGCTTTAATGATGTTAAAAATATTTAATTTTTTAGTAATAAGTTTATATTTAACCGCTTTCTTGTATATGTTGTTAAGTTTAGATAAAGATGTTTCTGATTCACCTGCATATACTTGTATGCCGTAAATTATAATATAATTAACTAGGGAATTAAATAACATTTAAATTTCATCTTTATTTAAAAATCTTTTTACTTTTAATATTATATAGAAATTTTTCATTGATCTTTATTAAACTTAAGCAATATGTTCTTTAAATGTGAAACACCTGTTGATGAATTAGGTACCCATGGTTTATCTTGCAAGAAGAGTGCTGGCAGGTTTAGCCAACATAGTCGCCTAAATGATTTTTTTAAACGCACAATAGGTACTGCCGGTTACAATTCTGTTTTAGAGCCACCAGGTTTATGTCGAAGCAATGGGAAACGACCAGACGGAATGACCTTAATACCCTGGTCTCGCGGACAATCTCTCGTTTGGGACGTCACCGTTGTGGATTCACTGGCGCCTAGTCGCATTTGTCAGGACGTTAATCATATCAAA
>CABFPE010000179.1:1099283-1109319 GCA_900660155.1 Hofstenia miamia | reverse complement strand
GTGAATATATAGATTGACCAGCCAATGGAAATACATTTGAATTTATGAAAAATAATTATTGGTTGAAAAAACATGATACGGTAAACGTGTTAACTATGAATTTTGACAAGTACGATTTTGAAAAGTTTTTCCGGATTACAATGTACGTTTTTCGAAATTATGAAAAATTTGATACGTGTGGTTCGCCATTGCGTGCTGTGTTTTTACGTGCAGTGGAAAATTAGTTTGTAATGTGTACGTATCCCACAAAGGATTGTAAAAATAAGCGGTAATAGAAAAATCACAAAATGCGATGTAATGTATACAGGTGTGTGTAATGTGTGTTATAACAAAGTATATTTTTACAAAATGCAATGTATACAGGTGAGTGTAATGTGTGTTATAACAAAATGCAATGTTATGTATATTAGGAAAAATTAGTCAATATATAAACAAAGTAAATTTGGGTGTGAATCATTTAACCAGGCCCAAATGTGCTAATTAAAAATGCATTAGTAAACTGTCAAAAAATCAATTAGTGAGATCTTAAAAGCACTTAGCGCCATGTATCAATTAGATGACTCAGCGGTTCAACCACCCTCGGCAATATTCACGGTCTGTCACGTGACATGTGACGTCATAAGCTCTCGACCAATCAGAGGCGTTTGTTTGCGGTCTCCGGGAACCCATCTTAACTACTTATATTATCAACAAATTTTCTCTTCAATGGTATAATCATTTCCAGAGACTTTCTATAATTAATTTCTAATTTGTTTTTCTCATACCAAGATTTGATCTTATCATTAACTGAATGTTAAGTCTAAATGTTTTATGAACCAATATGGTATTCCGTCGTATCCTGTTGATGTTTTTTGACACTTTTCAATGCATGATATACTTGATGCATTGTTAGGGTTGGAATCTCTTCACTATCTATACTAGGAGTTCTAGGTTGTTTGTAATTCAAATAATTTGATATATTAGTAAAAATTTTGTTGATTTCATTTCATAAAATTCTTTATTCATCTTTGATAGCGTATTGCGTCTTATTAGTTGATTTACAGAAGCCCACCATTTTTTTTGGATTTTTCCTTGAAATACTTCTTTTAATTTCTTTATTAATTCTTTCAAACATTTCATTTGTTTTATGAAATTGTTTTTTACGCATTACTTTCTTTTTTCTCAACAAATATTAAATTTGAGGAGTCATGAAAATTGAATCCTTGTTTGTCATTTTAACATTAATGATTGGACATGCTCTGTCAATGCAACTTTTGATCGTCTTACAAAATAATGCAGTCCCTTCATATATATATCGTATCGTATGATTTCTTCAAAATTTATATAATGCATTAAACAGTTTAGTTTTTCAATATTTTTTCCATTACTATTTTGAAATGGAATTGTCCTTTTTCTATACCTTTTATAAGTAAAGGTTCTGTTATTAATAAAAGATGATCTGTAGAAACCCCAGCTTGAAATAATTAACAATTTTTATCTAAATTAGAATGAGAGGTTATAATGTTATCTAGGTTTCTTAATTTTCTTGTATTTTTATGATTGAGTTTTGTCATGCATATAGAACTTGATAGCTCATCAACATTGAGATCATTAAAGTCACCACCAATGATAAAAAATAATGCCTGATTACTTAAAATTAAATTTTCTATGCAACCAGAGATACAATCTCGCACTTTATTTTTCTTAACAACCGTTGAATTTGGTGGATAATACAATCCGGCAATATAAATTAACTTTTTATTAAACAGTATTTTGATCCACAATGATTCTATATTTTTCAGTAAATATTACGAGATTACTTTCAATATTGCTCTCAACATAAATACATATACCACCTCTGTGCCTTTTATTCGAAATTTCCCGATCCTTTCTAAAACAAAAATATCCAGCCACTTGATAACTTTCAGATATTTCACGAGCAAACCAAGTTTCACTAACAATACAGACATTTATTTCATGTGTAAGAATATCAATTAATAAGAGATCAACAATTAATTACTAAAATCCTTAGAGCTTCTAGTTTTTAGGAAGGTGAATAATTATAAATATTGTTACTTTGATATCCTCACTTGGTATGAATGGTGTTGCATAATTGCTCAGACTTAATTAGGTAAGAATCGTGAAAATTTACGTTTTCTAATTGTGTTAGTCAATCATCAGTTTCTGTTCTCTGCATTACCTTAATATTAGACAATTAAATAGGACAATATTTCTAAAAGTATGAAGTGCTGCAATTTACACATTTATATTTACAAGGATTGTTCTTATTTGGACAATTTGTATATATGTGATTTTCTGCACAGAACATGCCCACATGTGATTTTCTTTTGCACTTATTTCTTGAGTGTCTATACATTCCACAGTTAGAACCCACGTGCATAAAAATGTTCACTGACCTTGAACATCTGAAGACCAATATGTATGCTGTTGTCAAGCAAGAATTTCCGTAATTTTGGGGATACTTTGACAAAAATAGAGATTTTGCTATATCTTAGTAAATATTTCAAACATTGAATCATTTAAACCACACAAATCTTGCAACTTTGGTTTTTCAAATAATATTTTTTCTTTGATTTATGTCAGACCGTGAAATTAATGATGATTTGCATATTGTACCTTAATCAAACAAAACAAGTTTGCATCATATTAGCCCAATCTTAAACAAAAATGAATAATATAAATATATAAGGTGGTCACTAATTTGATTATGTAAGAGTCGTTCGAAAATTTCACTTATTGGCGAAGTAATTGAGATCGATCTATAATTAATCCACAAATTTAAAACAAAGAATCAATATTCCGAATAGGCAGTTTACAATATTCTTTAGTATTTTTCAAAAATTTAACTTCTTTAAACGCATTAGCAGAAATACTCAGAAGAATACAAAATCGCCGTTTTGAAGAAGTTTGTGATAGCTGCGAAAACTTAGAAAAGAATAGTTATTTTTCTATCTAAAGCGTTGAACGTTATATTTTATCATATGTAAATGTAATTTATAAAATGTTTTCAGCAATACATACTTGGATTATAACACAAAGTACTGTTCAAACAAATTTATTAAAATTAGTAAAGAATGGAGTAGAAGTAGTAAACATGAAACTTAAATATGGATAGTATTGAATAAAATTCAAAAATTATAATCACATGAAAATCACAAAATTTAAAGCACTTGGTAAATGTGGAATAATCATGAAAATGTGAAAAATCATCAAAGGATCTTGTTAGCTAGTTTTCTTTTGTTTGCTTGTTGTTCTTTGAAAACCTTATCTGTTCCATAAAGCATATCGACGAAGCCAAATAAACTGAGGCACTGATCATATCTGATATGATGAAAATCGTGAAACTCATTGCTGCCAATTCCAGGAAATGCATAACCGCAATGTTCATGACATGCGCCAATAGTTTGAATAAAGACAACCGCAACAATAGTAACCTTAACAAGATACATATAAATACATGAATACCATAACTTGCATGTACAATTTATAACTAAACTGAAATACAGTAACTACAAATAAGACAATAAAACAATACGCCTGCTACTCTCCGGACTTAAACTTACGTTGCCGATAATATAAACACAAATAGGTTATAATGATCGTCAATATTTTATTTAAAAATATATATTTTTTTGTATTGAAACTTAAAAAAAAAATTTTTTGATGGCGGCGAGTCTGAGGCGCGACAGAATTCTTTGTTAAAATGTTAAAAGGCAGTAAACGCAGTTTATTAAAGGATTAAACCTAACACGAACGAACAACGCATTCTAATAAAATATGTATACAATTTATTTTAGTATTTCTGGATTAATTTTTAAAAAAATATTTATTTTATTGCAATATATTTAAACAAACAATTTTGATGATCACTGTCTGAAAACAGAAAATTTACAAAGTTGTAATTTGCAATGAAAGCCCAATTCTTTTTTGGAATCGCGAAATTGAAAACTATTGATTGGGAATTTCTCAACAATCTAGTTTACTCTTCAATTTCGTAGAATACTTGATTTAGAAATGCAATTAATCATACCTTGAATACGCTAATTTGATTGGATGTAAATTAAATTTCGCGCCTAAAGTCATTGATGCACGGCAATTTGGAAACAATTTTGAGAAGGTATCTAGTTTATAGACACAGGACAGAACAATGCTAAACACATTAGACATTGTATGCATTTATGTAAGAATTTTTACAAAGTGAATTTCATATATTAAACAATTTCAAAATGAAAAAGCATACGATATGCGCTCCAGTGCATAAAGCACACAGAATGGGTGCAGTTGGCGTTCCCAGAATGAATTCGATAGGATGCGAATAAATCGCCACCAGAGCAGTTGGACATCGCACTTCGTGATGAACGGAATGAATCCATTGAAAGAGTGGACCGTAGTGAAGAGTGCGATGAAAGTAGAAAAAGAGCACCTCATAAATGCCTAACTGCAGCAAAATGTGGCCACAAAAAACATGGAATGAGGGAAGGGTTGGACCCAAATCAGCAAAATATACAAAGAAAGGAAAACAAGGCAAAATAAAAAGTGGATAAAGAACCTAAAAAGACACATAATTCACAATAAAAATCCAATGTTAAATATATTAACTACGTTTCATTAAAGTGGGTTGATTTTTAAACAAAAGATTAGGTTAATTGAAATTCCCTCATCAAATGTCTAAAGGCACAAATTGTAGATTCACTGCTCAAAAATTGCATATTCATATTAAAAGTTTGTATGCTTGTTTGGGACATATCAATTGACTTTCATTTAAGTTTTGTTAAAAACCACTTTTAATGCAGTCGCAACATCTAAAATAATAATTAACCATCAAAATCGTTTCAAACTGTTAAGGTCGAATCAAACAACTTTGATGCGTTAAATTTCGCGACCTTAGATTAAAACGAGTTTAAAATTTCGCGTGAAAAAAATTGCTCAAACTAAAACTTCTTACATGAACTACTATCTACATATCAAGTTCAGAAATGATGACCTCCTCATATAGTATGTATTCAAAGGAATTTCCTCTACACTGACAGAAGAAATGAGAATGCTAGAGAGCCATGATGTCTCAACGTGAAGCTGTATGCAAATTTACTCGAGACGTTCTACGAAAAACTATTTTCCTTTTTTAAAGAAATTCACTAAAAATTGGCAGCCTTTTTATGAAAAAATTAACACGATTCACGTTTTATCGAAAGGGATAGCTAACCAATGACCAAATCTATTGGTGTCACAATCAATCTTTTTTAAATCCATTGCTCGCGAATCAAAAAAATTAAAGTTTGAAGTACATAAATTTACTGCAAAATTATGCAATTGATAATCCAAAAGTAGCCAATGTTTGGCATAAAATACATAAAATTCAGAGAACTAATCGACAATACACATCCTGATGTATTTTAGTGAAATATAGATATGAGCAAAAAGTGTTATGTACATAAATGTAAAGAACTATCTCGAAATTATCTAGTTTTGCAATTAAAGAAAAACCTGCTTTGGATGTATTTTAAAGTTACAATTCGATCTGCTGATCGGTGAAAAAGCTGAAGTAAGAACTGTTACAAAACAATTAGTTCAGTGCTTGACGAACACTTCTGGACAGAAGTATATTCTAATATACATCCAAATGCCAAAGGAAGCATAAGTATCCTAGGTATTCCTTAATAATGGCTACATAAGGCTATAGGTGAAAGTACGTTATAAGAATTTTATATGTAGGTACACGTAGAAATAACATTTGCATTTACTGTCAATAAAATTGTTCATTCAATTATTCAATGTAAAAAGTGAGATATATTAAGAATTGCTCTGTCTTCTTAGAGTCATGTTATTGCAAAGATTGGATTTCTGTGGGTCTCTTAAGACATGAACCAAACCCACACTTTCTTTGTAGCAGCTCTTGCCTTTACAGTGGAATGAGTAGTACATTATATTCAAACTATATTAAAGATTTTGTGAATTTTCATTAAACATTGCTTAAACTTTTAATTATAATGTTGAGTTTTCATATATAAAGGCCATTTAAATCATTTCATGAGATGAAGACAATGTATGTGCTATGCTTTTCAGGATAGTTAGGTGAAATATGCAAAACAATGGTTTCTTCAAGAAATGATATTTAAGCATTTTAACTAGATAATTCATTTGAGAAATTAAAAAAAATAATTCTAACGATGCAAAAAGATCCATCAAATTCTCACGCATTCTTTCTCTTTGGCCTTATTTCGTCGGCCAGGTCATTTGCTATGTATACAGAGGTAGAAGGATATATGACGATTCTTAACATATGGTGCCAGGGACGTATTTAGGGTTTGAAAATAGGTAGGGCCAAGCCAACTAAGTGACAAAATGAAAATATTTTGTAACGCAGCACTGAGATATACGTTGCATTCTGGGCGTCCTGCTAGCCCTTCAAATTCCAAATGATGTTCACTTTACTAATTCTTCAAAGGTGACCAGCCGATTACATATGCGCGCACAATGATCACAATGCAAATTATAGGGTAATCTTTTCAGCCAATCAGAATTTGACTAGTAATTAGATAAGTGAATTTTATACATTGCGTTGACTATACTATTCTGTAGAAAACTGTTGCGTTACACATTACTATGGATAAGCTTGTTACTAAACAACATTCGTTTTTGGGCGTTTCGAAAAAAAAACCTGTCGTGAAAAGAGAAATCAGAAGATAAGATAAATATTTACCATCTGATATTGCTCAATCACGCATTTGAACACCAGTACAGCCGAAGCTATTGAAATACAACCCGAAGTTATATGGCGATCGCGAGCGAGATTTGCAGGAAAATTGGTTTAAAGACTGTCCTTGGCTTGGATATTCTATACTTAAAGGTGCCGTCCTTTGTTTTTGTTGTCGCGTCAATGGACAATACCTTTGTCAACATTGGATACCAATAACTGGAAAAATTCTACTGCCCATAGATGTGGTCTGGATTTACACAAAAACTAGAAGATCTGCCAAGACTGTATGATCACTTTTTAAGGATAGTTTAAAGCAAGGAGATATACTAACTCAGATCGATAAGTCACTGAACAAAGAAATTGAACATAATCGGTCAAATTTGAAGCATATCATTGGAATTATTCAATATTTAACAGGCCAAGGCCTTCCTTACAAGGCAATGATGAGGGTGACGACTCGAATAACTAAGGCACCTTTGAGTTTTGCATTCGTATTGCACATTATTCCCCGGAATTTGAAAAGAGCTACCGGGCCCCGAGAATGCAACATACACCAGTCCTGCATTACAAAACGAACATATTGCTGATGAAAGTAAAGACATCAGTCATAGTGAATAAATATCAATAGCTATCCGATATGTGTTCCAAGGGCAGATTCGCGAAAACCTCCTCACGCTGGTTAACGATGAAGGCCTTAATGCAAAATCTTTGACGGAAAAGATAAAATCTACTTTGAATTACAAATAGACTTAAATTTCTGAGTTGGCCAGTGTTATGACGGTCCACAGCAGTGATGAGTGGACAATCGGCAGGTGTTACAAGTTATTAGAAAGCCTTTACGTTTTCATGAGCTCATCCATGCCTCATCAATGCATTTGCATAAGAACAACAAGGCAAAACTTCGACGTCACAGTTGAAGAGTTACAAAAGCTGTCTGACACGCGATGGGTTTGCAGATGTCAATCAGTAAAAGCAGTGCTACAAACGCTCCCAAGAATTTTGAAAACATCTTGTTTTTCAAAAGGCGGCGGCGACAGATTACAAAGCTGAAATGTTACTTAATCAAATCACGCCTAAATTTGTACTAAGTTTGATTTTGCTTTAAAGGTAATATCGCTGATATCTGGGGTTTCCGAGCTTTTGTAAAAAACAAATGTCGAGCTTTATCGCGTGCCGGAATTAGTTGAGGGATTGTAGCTATTTTCAATGACATGAGATCAGAAGACTACTGCAAGAAACTTATGGAAGATACGAACGTTCTTTCAGAGATAACTAGAATGCTCCGGTCTATTCCTACAGACAATGATACAACTTTCAAGAGAAACACCCTTTTTGGATAAAATTATTAGAGGTTAGACGTCGTCTGCTTGGCGAAAATGATGAAATGTCAACTATTTTTAAAGGAATTGCTGCATTACAGCTCACGTCATCTACTCTCCTTGACACTGATCTTCTAACTATGTTGCAAAACTTTTTGTTAGCGGGCCATTTGCTATTAATTCGAAGGACCTAAAAACCAAGATTATTATTCGCGAAAAGTTTTTGAGCAGAGTAGAAGTTAAGCCTAGCCACTCAAAAGAACTTCGAGATTTTGACTCCACATGAACTCGTATTCCCATCACTCGTTAAGCTTCTTACTACAGCACTTACACTTCCATGTACATCAGCGAAGTCGGAGCGAAGCCTTAGTAGTATGAGGCGTATCACAGACTTTCGGATCTGATAATTTCGAAAGATGTTATACTAGAGAAATTTGTTCAAGGCCATGGAAATACGACGATTCGCCTGGCTCCATAAATAGAAACTGTTGTTTTTCTGAAATATTGTTTTGATAAATTGAAAATTTTGTTTTCCTTTTTATTTTGTTCAAAAAGTGGGGTCAGTACTCTTGTAAGTGGGGCTTTGGCCCCACCCTAAATACGTTTCTGTATAGTGCACAATTGTGCCATTATTTTAATGGACAAATTACTGGCGTAGCAACTCCCTAAATATAATTTGAAGACCCACTATTCCAACTAAATGATGTACGGCACTTGATAATCTGCATAAATTTATTACATACTTTAGGAAAATGATTTCAACATAATACCACAATTAGATAGCAGTAGAAAGTAATGATTTTCAATTGCTCGAGTTTTCCTCAATAGTAAAGATGTGTGGCCGTGAAAATTCAAGCCATTTACAATGCACCAAGGACCATAAACACACTTGCTATATATTTGGAAATTGAAACTCCAGAATTCAGTAGAAATAAGCTAAATGATTTAGCTGGAACAATAACAATTCAGAAGCCTGAAAAAATGTTTTTCATAGATGCAAATGCAATTCTAGTAAAACAGGACGACATAGTCAAGGAACCAAAAAATACATAGATAATGTAGAAATTGAAAAGGCAGTTACAAATAATTTGATTTGTTTTAATGCTAAGTGCTTTCGACACTCTAGTTACTGAAACAGATGACACAATTTCTCTAAACATGTAATTCTACAGGTGGGAAAACAGCATAGGTGAGAATAAATTGAAGAGTTTTAACCTACATGATTATGAAATGTCTTAGAAATGTGCCTGCAGTAATTACAATCCCAAAATAAAAATTTAAGAGACGAAAAATTGGAATTTCATTAAATGAATTACCCGAACAGTTTAATGTATATGTCATGTGCCACAAGTACCTAAATAATTATAGAATTGACTATATGTGGAAACGTGGCATAATTAAGTTAAATAGGGCCCCATATTTGTGATGGATTCGTCCTTCAAATGAATTAAGGCATGGTATAAACAATCAACTGCAACTTATTTCTCAGCAACATTGTCAAAGAATGAGGAGTCAACTTCTTCCCCTTCTATGGCTCCAAAAAGAAAAATTCACAGATATACTCGACAAGATTTCCGAACGATTAGTGCAATTAGATGCTCTCCACGCCAATCCACCTCAGCTTGGAACTCCTGCGCCGTATTCTCAACCTTCCGCTGCACCTACCCATCCACTTCTATCATCATAACCATTCACTAATGATCAACTTCTTACTGCAACTGACCAGACTACTACGGCAATCGCATCACCCAGAACACCATTGTAGCATCACCCAAAAAAGAATAAGCTGCAAACCAAAGAGATCAGCGTCGAAAGATTAACAGTGATTAAATGTAATCAAAAAATGATTGTAAAATTTAGTTAATTATCTTATTCATTTTGTAATATGCAACTAAGTTACAATATTGTACATTGGAAAGATTTGACAAATTGTAACAAGCGAAATTACGCTTACGTAAGAACAGCCATATTGGCAAAAGATTAATTCAAAATTCAAAATCGGCAGGTACTTTAAAAATTT
>CABFPE010000179.1:1087802-1099264 GCA_900660155.1 Hofstenia miamia | reverse complement strand
GTTACGAATAGGAGTTTTTCGATTCTTGCTTAGTCTGACTACCGATCACTACATGTACATTAAAACAGATGCTCGAAACGGCTGGAGAGCCAAACGTTAGGATTATATTTTTATTACTAATAGTAGGAGACTTGACAATAATCGACCAAATAAATGACTTTATATGTACTGTTATTAAATGTAAGTATAGGAAACTGCAGTATATGAGATAAATGTTAAAGCCAGTAATTTTACGGTAATGGCTACTTTAATATTAACTTAATGCAGTTAGTGTCAACGCCCGGTTGCTTTACTTATTCAATCCAACAAACACTTTACAAAATTGAGTTTAAGTCAGTTGTATCTTGACTTGAGTACATGCACTGAGCTAATGTAAGGTACACATAATTAGTTCTTATTGAGCTGAGATGGTGCAGTGAACTTGGTCAGTTGCTGATGAAGGAGAGGAACTGTTGTGTGGAGATCNAGATAAATGTTAAAGCCAGTAATTTTACGGTAATGGCTACTTTAATATTAACTAAATGCAGTTAGTGTCAACGCCCGGTTGCTTTACTTATTCAATCCAACAAACACTTTAAAAAATTGAGTTTAAGTCAGTTGTATCTTGACTTGAGTATATGCACTGAGCTAATGTAAGGTACACATAATTAGTTCTCATTGAGCTGAGATGGTGCAGCGAACTTGGGCAGTAGCCCACAGATGATTGATGAGAAAACACTGCACGGCTTAGTCACCTAAACCAGTGATTCTCAACGTGGTCCATGTGGACCAGTTGTGGTCCACAGAACATTTCTAGTGGTCTACAAAGGTTTCCTATAATATCCACAAAAATTTTTTTAAGTCTAGTTTAATGTAGCACTTTGNTTAATTAATGTTTCATAGACAAATTTTATGCTATACTAGAATACTGAAGCAAATAACTGTTTTTATCATAAATATTTATTTTTTTACAAATATTTATTTTTACAATTTGTTTAAAACATTGCTAGGTATATTGTTAGGAAATATAAAGGTTGTATATATTATACGTGTCTATCAAAATATTCTCTGCCAAAATCCTGTTGTTTGATAATAAACGTAATATTTTCAATTTATAGAATTAAGAAATTCAGTATTTTTATTTTCAGATCAGAATGTCAGAACCACCTGCTAAAAAAACAAAGAGGAATTACAGAGAAGACTTCATCATGTTTGGCTTTGTATCTGTAGATTCAAAACCTATGTGTCTTGAATGTGGTGCCATCTTGACAAATGATTCAATGAAAAAAGTTAAGCTGGAGCAGCACCAGAAATCAAAGCATCCATCATCTGTTGGTAAAGATATAGACTATTTTGAGAATCTGAAGAAAAGACAGCCAGTCAAACTATCTGACTTTGTGAAAAAGATGAATACTGCAAAGGCAAAGACACTAAAACCAAGTTATTTGGTCTCTGAAATTATTGCCAAAGTTGGAGCACCTCAAGTCTATGGTGAGAAGCTTGTCAAGCCTGCTATGATAGCATGCGCAAATGAGGTTCTAGGAAAAGATGCTGCATCTACCCTGAGTACAATTCCACTTTCAAACGACACTATTACCAGAAGACAGGATGAAATGTCTAATTTTGTTGAGGAGAAGATAGTGACTTTGAGAGAAGATTCAGCGATATATTAAAGAAAGACTATCCACTTTGGTTTGTAGACCTAGAAAATTATGAGCCAGGAGATGAAAACGTTGAGTTGGCTGAAATGCACATCTCCAAGAACTAACATATCGTCCTCGCAAAGAGGATCAGAATCCTTCTCACTGCAGTTAACTTCGGCTGGGGTCCCACCATCAGACACACATCTAATGCTCAATTCGAATCCATTGGTGTCCCTCATATGCCCCAGCAACGCCAACAATTCAGAAACTACCGATACAATAACATTGGTGCCTCCAACGCTAAGCAGCAGTTTGATTACAATTCCTGAAACCAACGATCCACCCGAGGCCAACGCGATGGCAACAGATAGTCCGTTAACTCACATATCCGAATTCGACGACGTCCTCCAATCTCAAACTTTGCAAACATTCTCTACAGCCTCGTCGATTCCTTCTACTGCTATACATTCTTCTCCGGTTAACTTGGACATTTCTACAGTGGAAACTACACTTCCTCACAATCCCGATCCTGTTCTACATTCAACACCCATCAGTATTCACTCTATTTTGCAACAGCCTGTTCCAGAACAGCCTTCTCACTCAACACATCTCATTCAGGTTCATTTTAATGACATCACATTTAATATACCGGATTCTGCTGTATCAAATTTTAAGCTCTATTTATCACATATATCTCGTCTAAATTATGAGGATATAGTAACGCTCCTACATGATTTCCAAGCTAGGGCCACATCACGCTTTGTCAATAGTAACGCATCCCAGCAACAAATTGAATAAATCAATGACTTAGTCTCTTTACACGGTGATACGCTTTCCACCACCCCCCCTTGCGGAATTTCTTATACCTAATACTACTCCTAATTCAAACATCAATATTTTTACTGACTCCACATCGACACATATTCGACATCCTCGCCAGCTTCTTTAAATTTAACTCACATATTTGAAACAGAATACTCTTTTGATATTCAGGAAATGGATTGGAACCTACTAGTTCGTTTTACTTGCATGCCTTTACATTTACAGCGTCTCATGAATATTCATATTAATTTCCAACAATTCATACCACATCGAGTCAAATCTCCTTCTAGAATCCGAGATCCTCTTAAGTTAGCACATGCCGACGCTATTATTCAGGCACATTTGAATAGTAATATAATTTCTCCTTCGAACAAACGTTCTCCATTCGTATCCAGGGCATTCTTCGTTCCTAAGTCAAATGGTACTAAACTAAGACTCATAGTTGATTATCCACATTTTACTAAAAATTGTCATCCCATAAAGTTTTACTTACCGTCATATATATCTGTTGCTAGGAGACACATTACCCCATAGACCATGCTCTATTACAATTTGATCTTAAATCAGCATATTATCATCTATCAGGACAACCTCGCGATCGCTACAAAACTACATTCATGGATCATAGGGGACGAACTTTTTACTTCAACAGAGCTCCTATGGGTCTCTCATATTCTGCCACGCCTTGCCAGTTTTTATCTAATAGTTTTTTGAATCCTATAAAATCACACGTTTCTGTCGCATGGGCTCACGCCGATAATATTTTACTTGCATTTCACATCTCAAAACTTCCAATTATAGTACAATGGAATTTTGCGATAAACGAATTAGGTGTACGTTGTATCCAGCTTACCACGTCAGCAGGATTATCAACTGAATCCAAGTTTCACCTCTCTGCATCAATGCGTTCTATTTCTGCTACTGATGAGCGACAAAATCTCATACGTTTTCTAGCTGAAATTCCTCTCGAAACACTTAATCTCAGACAACGCCAGCGTGTCTTGGGCCACTTTACATTTATCTGGCCGCTGATTTCCACATTTAATGTTCTTAGACCACTTTATAACATTCATGATCCGCGATTTCACATTGTACAACATCTAGCCACCTTTTTAATACGTGACATTTGGTTTACAGATGCTTCTGATCTATCTCTTGGTATAATCACTTCCGATCACAATACCTTTTCTTTTTCTGTACCCACACATTATCATATCTTTCAAAAAGAGGCCCTGGCTATCACCATCGCTATTATCTATGCAGCTCCCGGAGCTACCATACTCTCTGACAACTGGCCTCTCATACAAGGTCTCCGTAGTGGCAAGCTTTACGGTCTTCCCTACCTTATCTCGTGAAAACCAAAGACTTATCCATCATGTGGATTTCTACATCCGACAACCCTGCAGATGCTCCATCCCGATGCTTATCATTCACTCCGCCGCCGATTTCATTTCCGCAGCATTTATAATTCATTTTTCAACTTTTCAGCATTTGTAAAAACCTTATGGTGGTTTTTACTTTGTTTTTAGTGATATGATTATAAATACCGCCATTTTCATTGTAAATTTAGTTCTGCTTTTGATTTGTAATCTGTGAAGAGAAAATTGTGTATTAATGATATGATGTTTGGTAAGAGCAGTTGATTTTCTTTTGGACTACATAATTCAATCAAAGATGCTAGGAACAGTTTAAAATCATTGGGGAACAAGTGAATTCTTGGCCAAATAAGGGGAGCTCTACTCCATTTCCATTTAAAATAGTATTGCAAAGAGGAAAAAATTGTTAAAACAAATATCATGGTCTTAAATTTAGTCACTATAATAATTAATGAGAGAAATTTTAGGAAGCATACTATGATTTGGTTGCAAAGCAGTCATTCTTGAGNGAGAGGCATTTTGCAAAGAGGAAAAAATTGTTAAAACAAATATCATGGTCTTAAATTTAGTCACTATAATAATTAAGGAGAGAAATTTTAGGAAGCATACTATGATTTGGTTGCAAAGCAGTCATTCTTGAGAATCCAATCATTTTCTTGCTACAAATTAGTAAATAATGAGAGGCATTTTGCAAAGAGGAAAAAATTGTTAAAACAAATATCATGGTCTTAAATTTAGTCACTATAATAATTAAGGAGAGAAATTTTAGGAAGCATACTATGATTTGGTTGCAAAGCAGTCATTCTTGAGAATCCAATCATTTTCTTGCTACAAATTAGTAAATAATGAGAGGCATTTTGCAAAGAGGAAAAAATTGTTAAAACAAATATCATGGTCTTAAATTTAGTCACTATAATAATTAAGGAGAGAAATTTTAGGAAGCATACTATGATTTGGTTGCAAAGCAGTCATTCTTGAGAATCCAATCATTTTCTTGCTACAAATTAGTAAATAATGAGAGGCATTTTGCAAAGAGGAAAAAATTGTTAAAACAAATATCATGGTCTTAAATTTAGTCACTATAATAATTAAGGAGAGAAATTTTAGGAAGCATACTATGATTTGGTTGCAAAGCAGTCATTCTTGAGAATCCAATCATTTTCTTGCTACAAATTAGTAAATAATGAGAGGCATTTTGCAAAGAGGAAAAAATTGTTAAAACAAATATCATGGTCTTAAATTTAGTCACTATAATAATTAAGGAGAGAAATTTTAGGAAGCATACTATGATTTGGTTGCAAAGCAGTCATTCTTGAGAATCCAATCATTTTCTTGCTACAAATTAGTAAATAATGAGAGGCATTTTGCAAAGAGGAAAAAATTGTTAAAACAAATATCATGGTCTTAAATTTAGTCACTATAATAATTAAGGAGAGAAATTTTAGGAAGCATACTATGATTTGGTTGCAAAGCAGTCATTCTTGAGAATCCAATCATTTTCTTGCTACAAATTAGTAAATAATGAGAGGCATTTTGCAAAGAGGAAAAAATTGTTAAAACAAATATCATGGTCTTAAATTTAGTCACTATAATAATTAAGGAGAGAAATTTTAGGAAGCATACTATGATTTGGTTGCAAAGCAGTCATTCTTGAGAATCCAATCATTTTCTTGCTACAAATTAGTAAATAATGAGAGGCATTTTGCAAAGAGGAAAAAATTGTTAAAACAAATATCATGGTCTTAAATTTAGTCACTATAATAATTAAGGAGAGAAATTTTAGGAAGCATACTATGATTTGGTTGCAAAGCAGTCATTCTTGAGAATCCAATCATTTTCTTGCTACAAATTAGTAAATAATGAGAGGCATTTTGCAAAGAGGAAAAAATTGTTAAAACAAATATCATGGTCTTAAATTTAGTCACTATAATAATTAAGGAGAGAAATTTTAGGAAGCATACTATGATTTGGTTGCAAAGCAGTCATTCTTGAGAATCCAATCATTTTCTTGCTACAAATTAGTAAATAATGAGAGGCATTTTGCAAAGAGGAAAAAATTGTTAAAACAAATATCATGGTCTTAAATTTAGTCACTATAATAATTAAGGAGAGAAATTTTAGGAAGCATACTATGATTTGGTTGCAAAGCAGTCATTCTTGAGAATCCAATCATTTTCTTGCTACAAATTAGTAAATAATGAGAGGCATTTTGCAAAGAGGAAAAAATTGTTAAAACAAATATCATGGTCTTAAATTTAGTCACTATAATAATTAAGGAGAGAAATTTTAGGAAGCATACTATGATTTGGTTGCAAAGCAGTCATTCTTGAGAATCCAATCATTTTCTTGCTACAAATTAGTAAATAATGAGAGGCATTTTGCAAAGAGGAAAAAATTGTTAAAACAAATATCATGGTCTTAAATTTAGTCACTATAATAATTAAGGAGAGAAATTTTAGGAAGCATACTATGATTTGGTTGCAAAGCAGTCATTCTTGAGAATCCAATCATTTTCTTGCTACAAATTAGTAAATAATGAGAGGCATTTTGCAAAGAGGAAAAAATTGTTAAAACAAATATCATGGTCTTAAATTTAGTCACTATAATAATTAAGGAGAGAAATTTTAGGAAGCATACTATGATTTGGTTGCAAAGCAGTCATTCTTGAGAATCCAATCATTTTCTTGCTACAAATTAGTAAATAATGAGAGGCATTTTGCAAAGAGGAAAAAATTGTTAAAACAAATATCATGGTCTTAAATTTAGTCACTATAATAATTAAGGAGAGAAATTTTAGGAAGCATACTATGATTTGGTTGCAAAGCAGTCATTCTTGAGAATCCAATCATTTTCTTGCTACAAATTAGTAAATAATGAGAGGCATTTTGCAAAGAGGAAAAAATTGTTAAAACAAATATCATGGTCTTAAATTTAGTCACTATAATAATTAAGGAGAGAAATTTTAGGAAGCATACTATGATTTGGTTGCAAAGCAGTCATTCTTGAGAATCCAATCATTTTCTTGCTACAAATTAGTAAATAATGAGAGGCATTTTGCAAAGAGGAAAAAATTGTTAAAACAAATATCATGGTCTTAAATTTAGTCACTATAATAATTAAGGAGAGAAATTTTAGGAAGCATACTATGATTTGGTTGCAAAGCAGTCATTCTTGAGAATCCAATCATTTTCTTGCTACAAATTAGTAAATAATGAGAGGCATTTTGCAAAGAGGAAAAAATTGTTAAAACAAATATCATGGTCTTAAATTTAGTCACTATAATAATTAAGGAGAGAAATTTTAGGAAGCATACTATGATTTGGTTGCAAAGCAGTCATTCTTGAGAATCCAATCATTTTCTTGCTACAAATTAGTAAATAATGAGAGGCATTTTGCAAAGAGGAAAAAATTGTTAAAACAAATATCATGGTCTTAAATTTAGTCACTATAATAATTAAGGAGAGAAATTTTAGGAAGCATACTATGATTTGGTTGCAAAGCAGTCATTCTTGAGAATCCAATCATTTTCTTGCTACAAATTAGTAAATAATGAGAGGCATTTTGCAAAGAGGAAAAAATTGTTAAAACAAATATCATGGTCTTAAATTTAGTCACTATAATAATTAAGGAGAGAAATTTTAGGAAGCATACTATGATTTGGTTGCAAAGCAGTCATTCTTGAGAATCCAATCATTTTCTTGCTACAAATTAGTAAATAATGAGAGGCATTTTGCAAAGAGGAAAAAATTGTTAAAACAAATATCATGGTCTTAAATTTAGTCACTATAATAATTAAGGAGAGAAATTTTAGGAAGCATACTATGATTTGGTTGCAAAGCAGTCATTCTTGAGAATCCAATCATTTTCTTGCTACAAATTAGTAAATAATGAGAGGCATTTTGCAAAGAGGAAAAAATTGTTAAAACAAATATCATGGTCTTAAATTTAGTCACTATAATAATTAAGGAGAGAAATTTTAGGAAGCATACTATGATTTGGTTGCAAAGCAGTCATTCTTGAGAATCCAATCATTTTCTTGCTACAAATTAGTAAATAATGAGAGGCATTTTGCAAAGAGGAAAAAATTGTTAAAACAAATATCATGGTCTTAAATTTAGTCACTATAATAATTAAGGAGAGAAATTTTAGGAAGCATACTATGATTTGGTTGCAAAGCAGTCATTCTTGAGAATCCAATCATTTTCTTGCTACAAATTAGTAAATAATGAGAGGCATTTTGCAAAGAGGAAAAAATTGTTAAAACAAATATCATGGTCTTAAATTTAGTCACTATAATAATTAAGGAGAGAAATTTTAGGAAGCATACTATGATTTGGTTGCAAAGCAGTCATTCTTGAGAATCCAATCATTTTCTTGCTACAAATTAGTAAATAATGAGAGGCATTTTGCAAAGAGGAAAAAATTGTTAAAACAAATATCATGGTCTTAAATTTAGTCACTATAATAATTAAGGAGAGAAATTTTAGGAAGCATACTATGATTTGGTTGCAAAGCAGTCATTCTTGAGAATCCAATCATTTTCTTGCTACAAATTAGTAAATAATGAGAGGCATTTTGCAAAGAGGAAAAAATTGTTAAAACAAATATCATGGTCTTAAATTTAGTCACTATAATAATTAAGGAGAGAAATTTTAGGAAGCATACTATGATTTGGTTGCAAAGCAGTCATTCTTGAGAATCCAATCATTTTCTTGCTACAAATTAGTAAATAATGAGAGGCATTTTGCAAAGAGGAAAAAATTGTTAAAACAAATATCATGGTCTTAAATTTAGTCACTATAATAATTAAGGAGAGAAATTTTAGGAAGCATACTATGATTTGGTTGCAAAGCAGTCATTCTTGAGAATCCAATCATTTTCTTGCTACAAATTAGTAAATAATGAGAGGCATTTTGCAAAGAGGAAAAAATTGTTAAAACAAATATCATGGTCTTAAATTTAGTCACTATAATAATTAAGGAGAGAAATTTTAGGAAGCATACTATGATTTGGTTGCAAAGCAGTCATTCTTGAGAATCCAATCATTTTCTTGCTACAAATTAGTAAATAATGAGAGGCATTTTGCAAAGAGGAAAAAATTGTTAAAACAAATATCATGGTCTTAAATTTAGTCACTATAATAATTAAGGAGAGAAATTTTAGGAAGCATACTATGATTTGGTTGCAAAGCAGTCATTCTTGAGAATCCAATCATTTTCTTGCTACAAATTAGTAAATAATGAGAGGCATTTTGCAAAGAGGAAAAAATTGTTAAAACAAATATCATGGTCTTAAATTTAGTCACTATAATAATTAAGGAGAGAAATTTTAGGAAGCATACTATGATTTGGTTGCAAAGCAGTCATTCTTGAGAATCCAATCATTTTCTTGCTACAAATTAGTAAATAATGAGAGGCATTTTGCAAAGAGGAAAAAATTGTTAAAACAAATATCATGGTCTTAAATTTAGTCACTATAATAATTAAGGAGAGAAATTTTAGGAAGCATACTATGATTTGGTTGCAAAGCAGTCATTCTTGAGAATCCAATCATTTTCTTGCTACAAATTAGTAAATAATGAGAGGCATTTTGCAAAGAGGAAAAAATTGTTAAAACAAATATCATGGTCTTAAATTTAGTCACTATAATAATTAAGGAGAGAAATTTTAGGAAGCATACTATGATTTGGTTGCAAAGCAGTCATTCTTGAGAATCCAATCATTTTCTTGCTACAAATTAGTAAATAATGAGAGGCATTTTGCAAAGAGGAAAAAATTGTTAAAACAAATATCATGGTCTTAAATTTAGTCACTATAATAATTAAGGAGAGAAATTTTAGGAAGCATACTATGATTTGGTTGCAAAGCAGTCATTCTTGAGAATCCAATCATTTTCTTGCTACAAATTAGTAAATAATGAGAGGCATTTTGCAAAGAGGAAAAAATTGTTAAAACAAATATCATGGTCTTAAATTTAGTCACTATAATAATTAAGGAGAGAAATTTTAGGAAGCATACTATGATTTGGTTGCAAAGCAGTCATTCTTGAGAATCCAATCATTTTCTTGCTACAAATTAGTAAATAATGAGAGGCATTTTGCAAAGAGGAAAAAATTGTTAAAACAAATATCATGGTCTTAAATTTAGTCACTATAATAATTAAGGAGAGAAATTTTAGGAAGCATACTATGATTTGGTTGCAAAGCAGTCATTCTTGAGAATCCAATCATTTTCTTGCTACAAATTAGTAAATAATGAGAGGCATTTTGCAAAGAGGAAAAAATTGTTAAAACAAATATCATGGTCTTAAATTTAGTCACTATAATAATTAAGGAGAGAAATTTTAGGAAGCATACTATGATTTGGTTGCAAAGCAGTCATTCTTGAGAATCCAATCATTTTCTTGCTACAAATTAGTAAATAATGAGAGGCATTTTGCAAAGAGGAAAAAATTGTTAAAACAAATATCATGGTCTTAAATTTAGTCACTATAATAATTAAGGAGAGAAATTTTAGGAAGCATACTATGATTTGGTTGCAAAGCAGTCATTCTTGAGAATCCAATCATTTTCTTGCTACAAATTAGTAAATAATGAGAGGCATTTTGCAAAGTGAAAAAAATATCAAACTGACTTTCTTGCCCGTTTTGCAGAAATTTCACCACCAGCAAAAAGCTTGGGAGCTGTTGGTTCAAATGGGCGTGGAAGAACCTGATAAGTTTTATGAAAAAGTATATAAACCCAAAGTTCGGCAAACGCATTGTAAATGGCTGTGTAACGCATTGTGTCAACAAACAATACTACATGCGTTGACGCCATCAAATTTCAATGTTCTTAACTACAAACACAATGGTAGCATCGCATATACAGTGATGTGAAAAGTCTTCGCCCACCCTTGTAAAATTCTGTAAAATTAGTTTCTAGACAAAATTTCATTATTAACGATTAAATTATTTCATCAGCTTTATTCTCATGAAATATTTCATCAGTTTTTTATGATTGCCTCACATATATATTCGTCGTTTGTAATTTATACAGAATTTATATTCGTCATTTATAATCATTTTCATATATATGCCGTTTGTAACAATATTCGTCGTTTGTAACCAAAAATTTTTTTTATATTAATGAAGTTGCAAATTTAACAGTTTCTTAATCATATGCATTACACTAGTGCCTATTCCATTTATTAGAGCCAATGCCTTCCATAGTTGATTAATTTCTTGGCTACAGCAAACTCGAAAGTCTTGAACTTCAATAACCATATAATATTGTTAAGTACATAGTAATCAAAGGTATTATACCATATCCTATAAATCTTTAAAGAAATTTAGTAGATGTAGTTTTTAATTTGGAAGCTAATGAACTAGGTTCGAAGTCGATCCAAGCATTATTCACTGAGATATTAACGATTATTCCCCAAAATATAGGATCATGCCGGTATAGTGGGTTGTTAAAGGAAATTTCAAAATAAAAACAAATAAGTAATCCATATCCTACACATCTTGAAAGGACTTTAGTAGATGTAGTTTTTAATTTGGAAGCTAATGAACTAGGTTCGAAGTCGATCCAAGCATTATTCACTGAGATATTAACGATTATTCCCCAAAATATAGGATCATGCCGGTATAGTGGGTTGTTAAA
>CABFPE010000179.1:1069417-1087537 GCA_900660155.1 Hofstenia miamia | reverse complement strand
TAAACCCCAAAAAGGCGATTCGTCGTTTGTAACAGTCATTTTTTTCAGAATTCGTCGTTTGTAATGAAGTTTCACCATTAGTATGGTACAAACGACGAATATATATATATATATATATATATATATATAGTGGCTATGTACGTTTAAAATGAAAACTAAAATGTACACAGCGACTCTGAGAAAACGCAGTAACAAATTAAACATTTCGAATAGATTCCAGAAATGTGTACTGTTAAAAAAGTAATTTCTGAAATAAATGTAAAACTTCAGAATTACATATGTTTAGAGTATTATGAACTGTGTGCTTTTATATTTTTCCTCATTTAATCCAAGTTAAATGTCAGGCCAGGGCCTATATTGAATCTAACTGTACTTCATTTTAAAAAACTCAAGCCAAACGAGCCATACATTCCAAAGCAGCACAAAACGAGTTACAAAGATACCACATTTCTTATATTTACCAGTTTTGAGATCAAGATTTTAAACTTCTTATTTGAGCAATTCAAAACAAAGTTCAATAAAGAACCAACACGAGTCTTTTCAACCGGTATTGACGGGTTTAAAACTATCATAAAATTCTATGTTAATAAGTATATCCAAAGATTATCTGAGGATTTCAAAAAGTACGACTTTGGTCCAAAATCAATTAGGAAAATGTGGGATGGCATTGTTTCAACAAACAATGCATCTAAAGAAAATAAAGCCCATTATTCCCAAACTGGGCACACAGAGAATACTGCGGAAAATAACTGTTAAAAAATCATGAAAAAAATTTTGGGAAACTGCTACAATTTTATAGTTCTTGTTTGAAGGAACGAGTGTTAGAGGAACCATCAACCTCAATCACAGATGCCTTCAAAGCGAAAAATTAAAAGGTCTACTCTTTTAAGATCTGTTAAAAGGCCCTGCAATTACAAAGAAAATGATTGTAATTTTGAGGAATAAATCGTTTTTGCATTAAATCACAAGTTTTTAAAAACAAAGTGAAGTGTAAAAGTACAAAGCGATTCTGGGTGTACAGAACGACTCTTTGTGTATAGAGCAACTCTCAGATATATATATATATACATAATATATGTTCAAGGTAGTACACACATTTCACAACATTTATTGACAATTTATCAATATGCCCTGGAAGTTAATCATCACAGTGTCAAGCACTTAAGAATGAAGGTTTATCAAGTAGAAAAATACCTGAAAAGATGCATCGATGGCGTAAGAATGTTGACAGAATTGTGTTAAAAATAAATAATGACAATACAAATCCAAATTTATAATCTGGTCGTACATCATTTACCGGAGTCCAAAAAGTCTGCGCAACTAGAATTTTAAAGAAGTGTGTTCTAACAGATCGTCGACGTGGTTCAGGTGAATTACAAGCAACGTTGAATGATCTTAGCATAACTATACAGGTCTACAGTACGTGCACATTTATTGAAAATGGGTTACCGTGCATACACTCCTAAGAAAAAGCCGCTATTGACCAAAAATGAAAGCATTACGTTAAATTGGGCCAAACAATACTCCAGAGGACAGGAAGAATGTTATTTGGACAGACGAATCTCAATCTAACATATTTGCGTCGGATGGGCGACGCCTGGTTCGACGACTGTCCAATGAGGGATAACCACCACTTCGTTCAGTAAATCATCCAATCAATACAATGCTCTGGGTGCATTTTCATGACTAGAATTGGTGGGCTCTACATTTGCGAGGCTTTGCAGATCAAAAACAGCACCATCACATTCTTGAATCCCGTTTTTTTACCAATGATGAAAGACATCGAACAATCTACCAGAATCGTCAAGGATGCTCGTATTTTCCAAGACGATGTGGCTGCGTGCCACAGAGAAAAATCCGTTAGTACTATTAACATTTTGATAAGTGTATCATGGTCATATTGTAAACTGATCTACAATATTGTATTAATTTATATCCACAGACAAAAAATACAACAATAATTGTATCTGAACACAAGAAGCTCTAAAATCTCGTAATTCACATTAAGAAAATAAAATTTCACAATCTTTCAGAGTTAGATTGCCAATTAATTTCCGCGTGCAGTTTCAAACACATTCATCCCCATTTTATTTCGGTGATCAAGTTTTCCAGTGATTCATGAATGTCGAAACAGAAATAGTGCAAGAGAATCCAAACTAATCCCTGATTGAAAACTCAACGTGAACAAACCGTAAAGAACGATTATTTGCAACTATGCTTTTGGATGGCTGAAAAATCCTNATTTCTTATATTTACCAGTTTTGAGATCAAGATTTTAAACTTCTTATTTGAGCAATTCAAAACAAAGTTCAATAAAGAACCAACACGAGTCTTTTCAACCGGTATTGACGGGTTTAAAACTATCATAAAATTCTATGTTAATAAGTATATCCAAAGATTATCTGAGGATTTCAAAAAGTACGACTTTGGTCCAAAATCAATTAGGAAAATGTGGGATGGCATTGTTTCAACAAACAATGCATCTAAAGAAAATAAAGCCCATTATTCCCAAACTGGGCACACAGAGAATACTGCGGAAAATAACTGTTAAAAAATCATGAAAAAAATTTTGGGAAACTGCTACAATTTTATAGTTCTTGTTTGAAGGAACGAGTGTTAGAGGAACCATCAACCTCAATCACAGATGCCTTCAAAGCGAAAAATTAAAAGGTCTACTCTTTTAAGATCTGTTAAAAGGCCCTGCAATTACAAAGAAAATGATTGTAATTTTGAGGAATAAATCGTTTTTGCATTAAATCACAAGTTTTTAAAAACAAAGTGAAGTGTAAAAGTACAAAGCGATTCTGGGTGTACAGAACGACTCTTTGTGTATAGAGCAACTCTCAGATATATATATATATACATAATATATGTTCAAGGTAGTACACACATTTCACAACATTTATTGACAATTTATCAATATGCCCTGGAAGTTAATCATCACAGTGTCAAGCACTTAAGAATGAAGGTTTATCAAGTAGAAAAATACCTGAAAAGATGCATCGATGGCGTAAGAATGTTGACAGAATTGTGTTAAAAATAAATAATGACAATACAAATCCAAATTTATAATCTGGTCGTACATCATTTACCGGAGTCCAAAAAGTCTGCGCAACTAGAATTTTAAAGAAGTGTGTTCTAACAGATCGTCGACGTGGTTCAGGTGAATTACAAGCAACGTTGAATGATCTTAGCATAACTATACAGGTCTACAGTACGTGCACATTTATTGAAAATGGGTTACCGTGCATACACTCCTAAGAAAAAGCCGCTATTGACCAAAAATGAAAGCATTACGTTAAATTGGGCCAAACAATACTCCAGAGGACAGGAAGAATGTTATTTGGACAGACGAATCTCAATCTAACATATTTGCGTCGGATGGGCGACGCCTGGTTCGACGACTGTCCAATGAGGGATAACCACCACTTCGTTCAGTAAATCATCCAATCAATACAATGCTCTGGGTGCATTTTCATGACTAGAATTGGTGGGCTCTACATTTGCGAGGCTTTGCAGATCAAAAACAGCACCATCACATTCTTGAATCCCGTTTTTTTACCAATGATGAAAGACATCGAACAATCTACCAGAATCGTCAAGGATGCTCGTATTTTCCAAGACGATGTGGCTGCGTGCCACAGAGAAAAATCCGTTAGTACTATTAACATTTTGATAAGTGTATCATGGTCATATTGTAAACTGATCTACAATATTGTATTAATTTATATCCACAGACAAAAAATACAACAATAATTGTATCTGAACACAAGAAGCTCTAAAATCTCGTAATTCACATTAAGAAAATAAAATTTCACAATCTTTCAGAGTTAGATTGCCAATTAATTTCCGCGTGCAGTTTCAAACACATTCATCCCCATTTTATTTCGGTGATCAAGTTTTCCAGTGATTCATGAATGTCGAAACAGAAATAGTGCAAGAGAATCCAAACTAATCCCTGATTGAAAACTCAACGTGAACAAACCGTAAAGAACGATTATTTGCAACTATGCTTTTGGATGGCTGAAAAATCCTTGTAATGCGAACTAAGCAATATTCGAAGGCAGGGTTGTCCATTACAAACTTTATTCGAAATTTTAAGGCAATTGCTGAAGATCTTGTCATTTGTTGAACCAAGATCATTGCTTGCGGTGTAGAAAATACAGAACTTAACCAAAGTTCTTTCAGAATTATGAGTTCTGTACACTATTCAGTACTTTACACTGACTTTGTTGCGCAAATAGTTGTTGATGGGTGATATTCTCACACAAATGGCGTATTGTAAGTTCTGGATATTTCGTTTCACAATTAGGAAAAAACTTAAACCCGCGAGACCCGATGAAACGTTGAAAAAATAATGACCACCGAACAACTTATGTGGTTCGAAGAGAATGAAATCGAATTTCTGGTGTGTTACGGTTTTGAAATTATTTTGGTTAGAATAGTTGAATTCAGTTTTTGTAGCTGTACTTAGTTTCAGTTAGCTAATAATGATTTCTGTGAATAACAGTTAAGCACTTGTCAACGAGCCGAGCTACTAACGAGCCGAGCCAAGCCGAGGTTGAGCACAGTATTTGATATACAACGAGACTATTTTAGGCAAAGCAAGTTTATAGTTCTGCTTGTTAATTTGATTATGNGCCGAGCTTGGAAATTTCGGCTCGTTGACAAGTCTGATGAGAACTAAGTTACAACCATAATCCTAACCCGCATAAATCTTAATGAACTAAGCTGCTATATATTAAAATAAGAAGCGATTTTTAAAACAAAGTTATTTAGGTTTTCAACAAAGTATAATAGAATATCTCTTACATGCATATTAATGACATTGAGACGAAGTAACTTCCACAGAAGAGCCCGATCATTCTCGATTGGAGCGGGCTTATCACTTTGAATTTTGTACTTGTATAAACATGACGGTTTCCGCGTTAAGTCCATCGCTGTCAATAAGAGAAGAGGAATCCAAAATGACAAATAGAGAACAGCGAAAAGCAACGTGTACAAGCATACCAAACCATTCCCTGAGAACACATCAAGGTAAATCCAATCCCACAACAACTGCATCTTAATGCGGAAAATCAAATTAAAAATATTACATACAATGAGGAATAAAATAAATGAATTTTAAACACTGATCATTGATGAATTTATCTGATCACACGTAGAATAGAAGTAAATATAATGGATTTATATGTAAATCAAACCACTTAAAAATTGTGAGTTTAGAGCTTCGAACTGAATTTCTGATGTGAGTTTGATAAACAGCACCATATCACAATAAAAAATACATTTCGCTGATGTCTTTTGTTAATGCCCACCGAGGGTACAAAATTTAAAGTCCGAACATTAATAATTATATTTGAATAATCCATAATCGTAAATACAAGCAAGCTCAATTCGAAATTTAACTGCCTTGCAATGACATTCAAAGAATTACAAAGAGACTTTGTTGAAAGGGGTTTGTGTTTACAGAACCCTCAAACACCAATTTGTCTAAATTTTGAAAATTTGTAATTTAAAAATAATTGCAATGAGAAACATGTTTTACTAGAATATTTTGCATTATAACGAAATTCGTTTAAATTTTGAAGAAAAATTATATTTGGAAGAGAGATACGTTTATCATAGTGATTTGTGTTTTAAGTTATATAAAACTGCATAATAACCACAATCTTAGACTACGAAATTAATACCTGTATTCGGCACTGGTTTCAAGCTTAAGCCAGTGTGATTGGATAACATTCTCTACGTAAATATTACGTAAATATTACGTAAATATTACGTAAATGTTACAGGCAATCCCCGTTATAACTTAACATTTTCAAAGCTTGTATAAGAAATGAGACATTCAGAAATATTACATCTTCCTTAATTGATGAGATAGTACTACAACAAAAAGGCGAAAAATGATGATATAACTTACATACTCACATACAGATACAAGCGTGATAAACATTTCACCTCTTACAGAATTGGTAGACAATAATTCAAAGGATGTAAATGAGACTCTTGAAGTGAAAGTAAAAGTAGTGCTGGCGAAGTTTTGGAACAGCCTAATGGAACAAAGCTTATAATTGAGGAGGGAGCATAACGAAATTTTTTACATCTGATGCGCTTACAGAGCTGCTATTGGAAAAGTATTTCTTTTCTGGGTACACTTAGAGCAAACGGCAAAGAAGAACACAGCTTTAAAAAATTGAGACTTCCAGCTACACTGCCATCAAAATGATTTTTGATCATGCCAGCAAGATTATAATGCGTTCATACGCTCTAAAGAATGAACAGTAATATTGTTAAGTACAATGTATTATCATGAGAACATTTCTGTAGAGTCCAACGAGAAGCCTAGATGATTTCAGAAATAGTTACACATACAGAATGGATGCACTGTTGAAAAATATAATTGCAGACGCACGTCAATCGCTTGCCTATACTGCTTTTCTTCAATATGTCATGTTTAAATGAATTTCTTCTAAAGCCTTTTTCTAAAGCATTTGCGTACGCCTTCATGAAAGAGAAATATTTAAAAAAGATTAGATGAAAATGCACATTTGTCATTAGCTCGTGGACATACTGCTTACACCATGGGGCTCCGGAGAAACTTAATATTCTGCTTCTATTTGCACATCAAAGAAATGAAAGTATACATATATAGAATGCAATTCCAAATAGTACACATAAATTTTATTAATATCTTCCCTCCACCAATTAAACAATCTATACTGTATTATAACCGTAATTACGCCAGTCACATTTACCAAAAACAATACAAATTAAATAATCGTCCCACCACAAGAGCCATCTATACTAACTTTCTTGTTGTCACAAATGTTTAGGGATCTTCCATCTTCGAGTAATACGACTGTAGAGAAGGGTTGTTATATCGGAGCAGCAGTTTGTTAAAAGATCCACGAACTTTAAATACAAATTTATTTCCAACATTTACATAAACCATTAAATGCATTTTGCGTTCAACATGAAATTGTTGGTGGTACCCATTTTCCTATAACATTTTGGTATCGTGTACCGTACAATTAATTTACACAGCCTCTTGCAAATCATCCAACCAATTGCCAGGCATGCGTTGCAATCTGACATTAAATCCACGACGAGGCTTTTCGCAAATTGACTTGCCCTAGGAATGATAACTTCACGAAAGAAATTTATCCCTAGATCTGACACCAAAATTCTATTTCGGACCAAATTTTAAATCAATATTGATTAATACAGAATGATAACCCGATCGCTGCATAACTAAAGGCCAATAATATCAACTGCTACATATTCAAAGGGTGAAACCTCGAGAGATTCAGGAAATTTTTGTCACTGGATGAAACTCGGTAAGATTAATTGCCATTTCTTTTGCGTAAATATGTACACGAATCATAATTGTGTTAACATCGTTTTCCCTCCAAAAATCAACCTATTTACCAACAACATAACACATAATTAATAATCGACACAGTCATCCCGGGAAGTTCGCAATTTGTGCCAGAAATTTTCTGTAATGAACATCGCTTGGAGAAAACACTAAATTTCTAAAGCGTTGTAATTGCACGTAATGTGAACTTTTTCTTAACATTAAGCTATGTTGTGTTCTATACACATTTTTTCAATTTGATAAAACAATATTTTCGTAGAATCTCTTGTATATAATCTCTAACAATCAATGAGAGAAATGCGTCATTTGCTAAAATTGTGTTCCCAGTGCTGAATCTGGTAAAAGTTTATACATTAATGAATAAAATTTACCTTTAATCCAACTGCAGTGTACCACGAAGGGGCGCTTAGAGTATCAAGAAATTCTGTCATTTTGCTAAAAGCCAAAGTAATTTTTTTGCATTATAATGATTGATGATATATGTACGTAATGGGTTCATGAAAAATATGTACGTAATGGGTTCATGAAAAATGTGCAAACTTACATGGAGCTATTGAGGTAGATATGTGCGATGTTTCAAAGTTGAATAACCAATTCTTCTGCAATGTCAAAGTGTTTCTAAAATAGTCTGTGTGAAGGAATTTTAATCTATTCCATAAATTCCATAAAGTTGAATAGGTTGTAAATATTGCAAATGCGTAAGCTGTAGATTTAGAAACAATGCTGATCGGGTGGGAAAGAGCACATGATCAATATCATTGGTCTAAGTGAAACATCCAGTCACATATCACACTGAATTTATTCCGCAATTGGATATTATATCTTGATATTGCACCACGCGCCACCACTGATTCGCGTACATCTATTGTTCACGTATTTCAGCAACCATACTGTTTAAGTTCAGATGTAAGGTCCAGGCGAAAAGCATCGGCTAGTAACAAAGCAAATGCTGTTAAATGCCTATAGACTTCCAATGCAATAGTCTGTCTTGCATGTGAGTGGGCTGTTGGGCGTAACTTTAAAAATTGAAAAACCTTATGACATCAGAAACCGCAGCAAGATCTATTGTGACATAAGAAAATTAGAGCAAATAAAGTCGATGGGACAGTTTTGCAAAATAAAAAATTTCTGAGGAGCCAACTTTGTCATAGTTATTAGCGATCCCTAACTAAAAAACTTTTAAGTGCACACCTGACAGTTTTTCAGATGAATTTTTTAACTGCTGATCATCAACACTTAGTAGAAATGGTTAAAATTCTTCTATTAATTTTTAAAGAACAGTGGGATGCCCACCCATCTTGTGAAAATTGTGAAATCCTAATTACTGGAACTACTTGCCAATGGGATTGTATGATTGGGAAATAAAGTATATTTAAGTCTCCTGTACACCAACTCCCTCTTTGTTGGTAATTATCACATATCACCTGTTTGCTCTTAATTGCCAACAATATTTGCAGTGATGCCACAACTTGCTTCGGAAAATTTGTATGCAAAAACATGTTTGTCCGTTACAAGGAGTTGCCGAATATAGTATGGGGACATACTATTATGTACCATATGGTTACCATGATTTAAATATAGAAAATTTCGTGAAAGCTATTATAGATGGAAATTTAAGAATGTTGCTACGATATCAATCCATAAATGTATTGCTACATTGGTTTCAAGAAAATTGTTAACTAATTGTTCCTCATATAAAATATCTTATATTCATAATAATTGACTGGAAAAATTTTAGGGTTGGCAACGATTAAATTAATTTGAATAGTTAACTTAGTCAATTAACAATTAATACTTAACTTTCAATTTAATTAACATTTCTGCACTAACAGTTATTGACAACATCAGTTAAAGAAAAGAAATGTTTACAATCTACGCGTTTTGTTAAAAATATAACCAGCAAAACCAAATAATGGTTTATACACAACTCAATCTGACTAACAGTAAAATAAAAATTTAATAGTTACAATAAATTAGCGATTAATCTCTAAAAAAATTCATGTTTTACAAAATACGTTGAACTAAGAACAACATTTTCATAACATTTAGATGTGCTGCAAACCTGGTAAGCAACTTCAGTAAGTAGCAAACGAATTCTAAAGATGCAGCTTTTTGGCCCTAACAAAGCATGTTTTAAATTGGGAAAAAGCAAAATATATGCTTAATTTAAATTTTGTTCTGAATATTTCAAAATGTGTCTGCAGTCAAATGATTGCTTGTAAAACTCGCGATATTACACATGAAATGGTATTATGGCGATAATATATCGACGAAATTAAAATTATGACAGCTATGGATGTCAAACAAATGTCACCTTGCTATGTATGGTTACAGCCATTCCGTCCAGAACATAAACACATTTGTAAGTATACTTTTTGCCAATAGCGATTCAACTAAAAGCACACAAATTTAAAGGTATAAATGAAAGGCATGGATTTCCCAAAAAGTTTGAGTGTTTTTCAGTTAAACTTTTTTTATAGACTAAACTTATTTAATTAAAGACATAACTGCTAATTACACTGGGTATCTCTAATACTTAGTGTAAAACAAGGCAGTTGTATCAACGATGGTAGAGTCAATACTAGTTTTGGTTAAGTGTTATTTTAAAAATCTATAAATTCGATCTTAAAGGTCAGATATTTATTTTAGTTTCAATTCGTTAGACCTTACTTATAAATAAATGAAACAGCCTTAAAAGATCTGAAGAATGTTGGCACAAAATTCATTTTTTTCACAGTTGATACATTTTAACTGCATAACAAAGCAGAATGCAGCAAAATTTTATCAATATGCTAAAATGTTAAACAATATAAATCATGGCAATGATTTTAAAGCAATGAGAAAGGAGTTTTGGCAAAAAAAGCCATTTCAGAAGCGGCAAGATAAAAATGCTTCTTACCTCTGCATACAATATAAAAAACTTTTATTCTAGATACGTTTGCATATCATAACGCAGACTACATGCACAATTTTACTATAATTCTTTATATTTGTTCCAAAAACATTTCTGGCGCATTTTGGTAACCTTGCAGTTGCAGGAGCTGCGTGTTTCTAGCGCCGCCACTATGTAAAGTTTACAAAATTGAAAATATAGGAAAAATAAAACGTTATTAAGAAATCTGTGAATGGATGTATTTTCAAAGGGAACACAGTACATTAAGTAAAAAAAGAAAGTGGATTGCACTTAGAACTCCAACTTTTGGTCGCTGATCTGAATTGGTTTCAGCGGCTTAGATGATTGAAGATTGTCTACGAATCGCGTGAAAAGTTCAACACTTTGCTTCAAGCTTGTCAGCTTATATTCCTAAAGTTCAGTATAAGGAAAACCATAAAAGATTGTTTTTATAAAGATAAAGCTTGCCAAGGCTAATTATTACCGTATTATAAGAAATTCAAATAGTGTTTACAACCACCACATAACAAATGTACCGATGGCCTACAATAGTTAAGACACATTGAAGATGGCCATTTGACACGCTATATAAATCGGTAATGATAACTATATTTTAGCACATATATAATAATCAATATAATGCCAATAGACAATAAAAAATAGTAATGTTTTGCAGAATGGTAACTATGGTTAACACAGAAAAAGAACTTAATTTAAAACTTTTACGAAATGATTATATAGAAATTTTATATCATGGTGGAGCAGATAATTGCCGTACACACAAGATTTAGGATGGAATTCGAGATAGCATATTAGATTCTCAAACTTACTGGCAGGATTTTGAAAGAAATACCCTCACTCTAATTCAATTCGTAAAAAATTAAATGAGTAAGTTTTACCATCTTCTACATTTGTTGTCAACAATGGCATAGATTACATTGTAAAGTAAAATGTTGGGCTACGGGAAATCCGGTAAATCGGTTTCGACAATTTTGATATTTATACACATTTTAGAAATTGTCCATGTAAATCTTTCCACCTTACTATCAGAAATTTGGCTACATCTGTATTGAATAATATAAATTTTGACCGAAATACAATATAAGTGAAAATTTGAATTACAAAAACAAAACGTGATTAACTATTGCGTTCAACATGCACAAATTTATTGAAGCAGTTCCATACGATCAATGAATTAACCTCTGCTTGCGTTTAGAATACTAAAAGCCTCATCAAAATAAATGACATTGACGATTGATAATTATTAATGGTGTCAAAGAACTCCTTAAATATAATCTGATGCATTGGTATAGAATGTGGTTTAGTTAGTGTTATTTTAGTAAAACCTTTAAGGCCTCAATCCACATCAACAAAGCTTTGCAGTGAAAACGTGTGCAAGATTAGTTCTTAAAGCTCTGAAAAGTTGACTACCCCTTAAAATTAAAATAGTAGAAATAAAATAATAATTTTAAAATATATTCTATTTTGTACTTCAACTCGTCGACTTGATAACTGCATCAATTTAGAGGACATCGAATTTGCCAGCAGCACTCTGGTGTAAAGTCTTTGATCCACATTTCTTCATTCTTCTCTTTATTTCTGTGTACAAATGCCATTTAGAAATACAAATCCCCTCTTGAACTACAGATCATTAAATAGATGCTCAACTATCTCAATAATGTTCCGGCTCTTGGCGGAAGATCATGTCTCAAAAGCTGACAAACTTTCAGGAATTATCGGATGATATCTGATTCACAAAAAAACTCAATTTTCATTTTTTTTAGGTTAAGCGAAAATGGCGGTTTACGGTTATATATTTTCCTGTTGGTTTCGGGTTTAAACAGTGGCGGGCAAAGTCACCCCGCCATGGAACAACTATCCTATGTACCACATTTTCAGACGATTATACACATATTCATATTTTGCATAATTCCATAATTTGATTTATATATCTTTGCGTGCGGTAAAGTATACATCTACATACAACGATGACATAATTACTTTATTTAACAAAAAATTAATGTTCATCTTGAATATAACCAAACAAATGATTGAACAAACAAACATTCCATTGGAAATCGTAAAGAAAACAAATTGAATACAGAACTTTGCGATGATCGTAATACCGGGTGATACATTCAAGGATTCATTTGCTCGTCGTATTCTTTTAACCACATCATTCAGGACATCAAATACGTTGCGACTTCTGACTCAGATCGAACACTCGAAACATGGGGATAAATTTACTCTGAACTTTGCTGCTTTACTGAAATATTTTTTCATGGCTCTACAGTCACCTTTCTCTGTACAGGAAATTCAGCAGATCCCCGCATCCGTATGCGCTCTTTATTAAAGGCCTCGCCAACAGAATCACTGGAACACTTTCACACGGCAACCAGCAAAATGTTATTGTTTCGTAATTACCGATAACAGGTTTATCAGAGGAATGAAATCTAAGGTTTCTGCGGGCGGAGTCAAGACGACCACCAAACGCGAATATCGCCAGCTGAGAAGGAAAATAAGCGAATATCCATTCACATCGTGTACAAAATTGAAAGCAGAAGTAGTAGCATTTGCCAATGTTTCCTGACGAACAATCCGATGCCACTTACAACTGAATATGAGAATGCTTTGTTTGGAGAAAAGTGGCATCAAATCGAAATGATCCGCGCTTTGTGTGTTTCACTGCAAAATATTCAAATCATGAAGTGAGGGTGGCTTGTATTTTTTGCAATGCGGTGAAATGACTAATGACGAATTTTACCTCAATTTTTTGTCGAACTACTCAATACTGTTGGCCATGGTCATAATATAGAATACATGTCTTCTTATCATTTGATTTTGGATAAAACGCGTCTTTAGGTAGCTTAGAGTTACAGTACCTTACAAATATGAAGCACATTCCGCGAAATTTCATCTCCATACCATCCTACAAAGTCCATGGGGATTCGAATGAGGCCCACAAATCCCCACCTCGAGGCAGAACCCTCCTATTCAGACAATGCAATTTTGCTGGACACTAATGACAAATCAGTAGACAATATAAAGGTATTTCATATATTTTGCTTTTTCAAAAAGCGTAAATGACAATTTATGCAATAATAAGCAGGGATAATCTTGCCCTATATTGTTAAGAAAAAGATAAAGTATAATTATATTTATTAGAAAAATCAACCTACAAGTGAAATTAGAACCACAAAACAATGCATTTCAAGATAATTATTTTGTTAATCTTAGGATGTTATTTGTACCAAAAACATTTTGTAGAATTTGCATAGCTTTAAAATTTCCTAATGATAAAACCTCACTGCAATTAAATTTCACATGTGCAAATTCCAAAAATATTTCCTTAATGAAACTATGTTAAGATCACAGATAAGGCATCTCGAAATCAATTTTAGAAAGCCAGAAAACTGGCCGCCACTACAATGTTTTGTTCAAAAGATATTCAACAAAACGTTTCAAGGTGATTTGTAAAGAAATGCAAATTTGCGCTAAGTTAAAAATGAGATTAGCAAAAGAAATAATATGTTATCATCAAAGCTGAAACACGTAAATTACTTACATTCACGACAAAAGAATATCATCAACAGGACGCAAATTCTGGTTGGTAGGTTACATGTTAAATATTAATAACATCGGACAGGTGTTAAAACTACACGTTGCGCAATCACTCTTTCGTGTGTAAAATAAAACGATTTATTCCATTTTAACTCACAATGTATTCGATTTTTAACAAAAATGTCAAATAATGAGCGTGATTGATAAAACTGGAAATGTAGTCAAAAACACAGGCAGACATTTATGAAAAAGTCAACGCTCATTCAAATGGATATGGTCGATAGACACCACGAGAGCAGGCAGCCTGCCAATTACAACTACAACAAACTCACGTTTATAATCACGCCATGAGTCACAATTGTATAGCAAGTGACAAAATATGCATAAGAACCATTCTATACTCACATTATTGTCAGGCGTAAAGTTCCAATTTAAAGATTAAATGCAGGTTGCACACGGAGATCCTCAAATTTGTATCAAACTATTAAGAGCCAAGTAAATTTATTAAACAAAGCTCAACTAACTAATGAAGTCTGGCAATTACAAGGTTAGAAAATATTCATTTAACAATTTTTTTAAAAATTTAAAAGCCTAACATGATCGAATAAACTTAATGGTATGGCTGTAAACTAAAATTCTAGTTATCATGTAATATATGAAAAATTGTTAAGTACGAAGTATGCACAATGATATCATTCTCATAGAAATTGTAATTAAAATTCATAAAACCATAAACAAAGTGATATTCACACAATAAAATTTACCTTGAAGTTTGAGGGCTTAGTCTGGGAAACATCATCCGATTTTTCAAAAGAATCAAGTTCACAGCAAAGCTTAGAAATGGTTGGAACTCTCGCAAGTTTAAATCGCTCCAAATTGTTATGGTCAATTGGAATGCAGATGTTGCCTGTCTTTGGATGCACACAGAATGGAGCTTTAAGCAAATGGTTCAGCTGCGTGGTAACATTAACATCTAATCGTGGGTAACAGTAGTGTAAAAGGACTTCAGAATCCAAGCTGTAAACTGTTTTGCTTTCAAATTTACTTAACACTGATTTAACTGCAGGCCAAATGTTTTCATCTAAAATCTTCAATTATAATATACACATAGGTTAGGTGTTTTGACTCTATCATGGAAACTGAAAAGTTAGTACAGAAGTTATAACTTCAGCTGCTGCATCCACTATCGTTGCTATGGAATGCTAAAATTTTTTCGGAAATATGCTTAAGGGTTGTGGACAATTTATTAGACAATGTGAAACAGTAAAAATATACGTTAAAGTCATAACGTTTGCCAGCTAATTCGACCGTACTGACTTCATTTCTGAAGTCGGTTTTTGACTATCACTCTCCTCTTTCTTATCCATAAGGCATTTTATATGTACATATTTTGGGGAGAGTTTTGGTGTATTTAAACAATCGAATAACTTTTAGATAATTTACTAGATAAAATAAGTTTTTTCATAAATTTACGAAGAAATCTATCATTCATACCCGACAATAGACAAAAAACATATTGGGCATTGACATATGCTTAAAGAGAAATTCATGGTTGCTGTCCGACGTAAAACGAAATTTTAATAAGTGCTTTATAAATCATTATATCCGTGGTGAATGAAACCGATATAGCCATAGACAAGCTTTAAATAATTTCAGCTAAACTACTAATTTAGTCTAATTATATAGTTAGAGAAGTATTAATTTATATGAAATTTATAAAAATTACAGTTTTAAGAAGGACTAAAATAATTGTTCCAAATATGTGACCCCATGTGTTCATTGTTTCAGTTCATATCATGCTGAAAAAAAATAAGTAAATATTGAGTTTTATGTAAATCTTTATAAATCTCTCTAATTTTAGCCTTTAATTATATACATCAAATCATGTTGCATTATTCCAATATCCGTTTTGAGGAGGGCATGTACTTGCTTAATTTATTGTAATAAACGTCAAATATTTGTTCAGTGTGTTCAATATGAATATTCGTATATCCTTTCTTACAATCTTAACATAAATCGCAAATAATATATATATATATATATATACATACATATATATATATATATATATATATATATATATATATATATACATACATCCCTCTATGTATATACGTCACTCTATGTATTTTTTTTTCATATAAGCTGATTTTTCCACATAAATTCCTGATTTTTTGTAGGACATAGTCTTTCAGTAGCCCCTACCTTCGATGAGTTTTAAAAAGTTTATTTTTCGGCAAAAAACCCCAAGTCCCTCTATTGGGAGCTTTTTGCAAAAACCCCTGTACGAATCGGGACGTATATATACATATATATATATATATATATATATATATATGGGATATAATGGGTTAAAGCTTAAGGATATATGCGCTCAGAATATATTAGCGCAGCCAGTTTCTTTTCACAAGGTTAGTTTGAACACCTAGCGGAGTGACTACTACATACAGATTTCACCCAGGAATACTTAGGAATACAAAACTGCTTGAATATATACATGTATATAGATATTAGCACATACATGTATATCAATCTCACATATTAGTCTTGGATATTTAAAACCCCAACTGTATACACCGCGAAGCCAAAAAAATGCTGAGGAAAGATTGTTAAAAAATTTAATAGTGGCTTAAGTATTTTTAAATGTTAGGCTATCAAATTTGACATTGACTCATGCACATTGTGACGAAGTACTGACATCTAACCTTAGTGATGATGATGAACGCTTTATGACATACTTGAAAGGTGATACTCAATGCAATAGATATTCAAACATGAAAAATTTAGTGATATTACTATAGTATAAAAACATCCAGCAAAAATATTTGAATCAACAAGATGATATTTTGCAAGAATGGATAGATTGATATGCATATTTGGAAATCGGAGTATATTTTCACATTGGCCATTTAACCCTAATCTGTATACATTACAAAAAGTTTCTCTTTGAAAATTTTAAGTAGTTTAAAGCGCATAGGAGAAACAATTAACCCAAACGACCTCCATCTATGTAGATAAACTGCTCAGGCTTGATTAGGGCTTGCAGTGTGCAAATTCACAGGTGTTTGAAAGCAGGGGGATTTCATAAAGTAAGTGAAGAAGAAGACATTTCTCTCTATTGTGATGTTCTCGGAATTTATTGGTTTGTGGGATATGAGCATTTAAATATATTTTAAAAATTAAGTTCTATCTGAACACATTTTAACCAAATAATTTTAATTGAAATGTAAATTTCAAATTGATAACTACAATTGAAATGAAAACATAATGAATATTATGCATGAGGCTAAACCAATCAATAAAAATGAAAATATAACAAAATTTCATGATTGAAGGCAGTGATGTGTTTCCACCGCAAAAACAGGTGGTGATTAAGTAGCGCAAAACTTCGGAAAATCACCCACGGCAGACGATAATGTTAGCATGACTTGTATGATAGCTAAAAAATTTTAGCTCAAGAATCGTTTGATTGAAACAGTGGGGTTTGAGCCCAAGGAATACACGTTCCTGATCGAGGGTATCATATTATGAAAAAAACCTACTTGGACAGGGAAAATTTTTAACAATTTAATGAATTTTTTTAAATTTACATGACTTTTCGTAAAATTCAATTTGAACATACTTTGAGTAAAGAAAATTTTAAAACAGATAATCCTAACCCCAAACCACATGTAACTTATTTCAAATTTTTTGAAAGATTATATCCTAATGTTAATATGAATCAAGTTTCAGATTGATTTGGTCCTAATCGTCGAAACCTTTAGAAGTCTAAATGTTCATGGACCTAAAGGTTCCCTCTCCTGGGAAACTTTTTAGAGAAGTAACTTATATATTTGCAGAGCAATTTTTGTTATCACCATTAAAAAGGTAAAGGTGATGTACCTGACTTTGTAATATTTCCTTCGTTTTTTCAATTATTTTTCGGAAGACTAATTCTTTGTGAAATGAAAGCAGCTTCAAACTAAGTTTTTGTAGTTACATAGCCACAAAGTAGAAAAACATAAAAGCAAAAGTGAGAACTAAGTTTCAGTTGTTAAGGTTTATTTTTTTAAAATTGCTAATCTCAAAGGCAAGACAAAACATACATAGCGTATTTATTCTAAAAATTAATAAATACTGTAAAATCATGACGCCACAAGCGACTCAATGAGAATTTTTTATTTAAAATTAGGTGCCGCGAGCTCACTGGTGATTTTTAATTCATGTAACTAGGAAAATAGAATACAGAACTTTTTCATGTTAGCAAGCACTAGCAATTAAATGATCTCATAAATTAAAATTTTTT
>CABFPE010000179.1:1044299-1061799 GCA_900660155.1 Hofstenia miamia | reverse complement strand
ACAGATAATTTGAAGGTGTCCAATTATTCATGAATAAATTATTTTGAAAATTCGCTTACCAAGTATATTATAATTTTTCACAAATTTCATATTTCAAAAAAGCTTTTTGCAATTCCGCTCTTTATATAAAAATGATCTAGTAATCTAAATGATGAAGTGAGTTCTATTTGCAAACATCTGCTTGAATCTTAAATTATCAACATTTTTAGTTGCTCAAATAAGTATTAATGGTTGTTATTATGATGTTAATGGTTGCTGCAACAACCAAAAGTATGAAACAACCATAAACAACATAAAAACAACCAAAATTGTTATCTGTGTTAGTGTAACCCAGAGGTTGGTTCAATAAAATTTCTAGTCAGGTTGACTTACTAAACTTCTATTTGAAATAAAATTATATTTTTGTATATTATGTTTAGATATTTTAGTCTTCACCCTGTTGACACATCAGATGAAGAAAAATTTAAACATTCTTTTTTTAGACATTAATAAATGGGGAAGCTGTGAATGGCTCTGCTCACAAACGCATTTGTTATGATTCTGGATTGAATGCTGATGGTAACTTATTTCAAGATAGATTCTAGAACATTTTAGCCCTCACATACTATCACTAATTGTGATTTACAAAATGATTCTCCATACTACAAGGATTGTGATATTTCTGTTACTAATGGCATTCTATTGGCTTTCTGGAAAATACATAGAAATACATTTTCTATAATTGCACATCACATTTATTTAGCTCAAATGTGTGGTGGTCAATCAATGGGAGACTCCTCTTCTGCAGGATTACATGTGGTATACCATTGTTCAAGCATAGATCCAGTAAATTAGAATTTCAAATTTCAATCATTACCTTGGAATTATGAAGGGATTCTAAGATTTTTATACTTTATAATATTTCTTACCTTTGTAAATTTTTCATCACAAAAGTAATAGTATCTAACCTTGAGCAATCCAAAACCAGGTCACAAAAAGCTAGAAATTTAAATTTAATTCTAGGTTTATGAATATTAAAAAATATAAACTGTTTTTATTATGTTTATGCAATGATTGCAAATAGCTTTAATTTTTGTTATAATTATGTTGTTTTACCTGTTTTTAATTAGTCACAATTGCATTGGCTCCAAGAATTGCTTTAGTTGAAAACTGGGGAACACCAATTACTATTAATGTGCTTAGATGCTTAGCTTTTCATTGACATATATAATAAACCTGATAATAAAAATAAGAAATCAAATGAAGCAAATTCATCATGAAGTAAATCCATTACATGCTATTTATAATCAGTTCTCACAAATACTTAAACATTTGCATGTACCTGTTCATTGATTCAATGTTGGTTACAATTCTTTTGCAACTTCATAACTAATTAGCTGTAGTGATGGTCATCTTTTAATTTTCCAAACCATTTGCTGATAAACATACTGTGCAAATTGTTTTACAAAATTTAAATGATAATAATTGTGTTTTATAAAAGTATAATTCAATCCCAAGTTTTTAGTTACCTCTTTTTATTAGTCTTTTGTTTAAACACCATTATGCTACACTCCCCCACCAGCATAGCTAATTAAGAATAACAATTCTTTCCCTGTAGGTTATTTCATTCACTTTCTGATCAATATGATCACTTGAGGCATGCCCCAATGTACGTTTTTGTATCCCTCATATTTGGTCAATCTTATCACCATTTGGCTGATTTCTACTACCAGTCTTCCATCATCTGTGTCAACCCATAATATTTCACTTGGATTATACATTTCCCATGTGAGGTTTGTTGTTGCTGCTTTACTGCTCTTTAATGTCATTCAGTATGTCTGTTTCTCTTGGACAGATTCCTGTGTTGTTAGCTAGTTCATTATTTTTACATGCTGATAGAGATCAATCACTCTCTTGGGTTTAATCATTATCTTTTGCAATGGCATTATTAGATTAAGTCTCAAATCTGGTGCTATGAGTTCCAATAAACTTGTCTCCTTGGTGATTTCTATTACTAATCTATTTTAGAGTTTGTCTGCCAGATGCTTTTTTATGAATCACTTTGTTTCTGGAGATAGTCATGCACACTGTATCTTATCAATTTGTTTGCTATGAAGTAGGTATGTAATCATTCTCTCCCTATTTTTGTTATGTGGCTTTCTCAGTCCTCTGACCTGGACAATTGACATGAGTAAGATGTGGTTGAGGAGATGCCTAACTGAGGATGGCTGTGAGCTTGTATTAGGGAACAAGCTTGTAGAGGGTTATTCCAATATATCAATTTGAGAGTAATTGGCAATTTCTTCAATATCTGGATCCTTTATTTGATCACAGACTCTAGTACCTCTGACCTGTAATTGTTGAGGAGGACTGTGAATTGTAGCTACTTACTCTTTGCCCTTTAGTTGGCATTGAGATTCACTGGTGAGGTACTGAGAGTGTTGTTCCACTGAGATCATACTTCAGAGTTGTTTTTGAGAGTTTTCCACAGCCCCAAACCACATGCCCTTTAATTGATGTTTAGTCAATAGTGAGCTACCACCATTTATCTGCCTGCCCTTTAGTTGGCATTTGGGTGAGGGTATTCTTTTATGAATGTGCCTTCTGAGATTTGTATTTGTTTGTGGCTCTGATTGTCATTGTGATTGTGGGGTCCTTCTTCTCACTCTCCTGCATTTGAGTGGTGATCAGTTCTCATTTTGGTACATGTGTTTCATTGTTGTTCCTAAATTCAGTTAATAGATTAATATCCCATATTTCATGGTCATATTTAGATTTATTTTTAGCTGCCCTCTGGGGCATAATTCTTTTTTCTGTTTCATTAGTTTCAATGTTGGCTTTGTATTCATCATTAAATTCCCCATCACAGACACTATCAAGTTTATTCATTGGTGTATATGTTGCTTTGTTTTCTCATATAATATTAAATTCTGCATTTTTATCTAAAACAATTTATTTCTATGTCTGTCATTGCTTGTTTTAGGTTTTGGAAGAGTTACATTCTTCCATCAGTTAGTTTATAGTTATTGTTGGGTAGTGTTTGTTGTATAGTGTATAGCATTGCCCACTGTGTTCTAAGTTTTCTCACTTGGTTTACATCTTGTGTTCTCATTAATGTTTATGTGTAAACCTTATCCCCTTTCTTGTGTGGTTTGTCATATATCTTTTTGTTGAAGTTCCTTTCTTGTCTGATGGCTGATTGTTTAATGTTGTGACAGATTTTTTGTGGATACCAATTATCTGATTTTTGAGCTTTTAATGTATTCATTGTCTGGCTTTTCTGAGGATGATTCATATTACATTGAGACTGGTGTTGCAGTTTCTCTGCCATACATTGCTTTGTATGGTGTCATGCCTGTGGTAGAAGGTACTAACATGTTGTAAAAATACTCTACAATTTCTAGTACTACTCTTAGTCTCTTCCACTGATTCTGGATGTCATTACTCTTATTAATTTGATCATGGTTCTGTTTAGTCTCTTTACAGCTCCACTCACTTGTGGGTGATATGCAGTTGTTTTTTCATTTAGTATCTAAAATAAATTTCATTAAGTCTTGAAATAGCTTAGTTTCACATTGTACCCCATGATCAGATGTGATTATTTTTTTAGCCATGTAAGGCCACTGTTGTCAGTTCTCACTTGAAAGGTTAGACCTATTAAAAAATACCTAAACTTTTTTTTTGCTTTCTACAAGTGTGAGCATTTTGAGTTTAGTTGATCCATAGTTCTCCTCACTTTGTTTGAGTTTTCTGCTGAAGAATTATATTGGTACCTCATCACTGTTTTTAATCTGGCTTAAACATGTGCCTATGGTAGCATTGCTGGCATCACAGTCTAATATGAATTTCTTCTCATAGTCAGGTGTGTTTAAGGATGGTAATTTTGCCAGTTCATTTTTTTACATTATCTAATTGCTCTTGCTGTTTCCATGTCTATTCAAATATTGCAGATTTTTTCATTAGTGCTGTCATTTTATTAGTTTTCTGTGCTATGTTCAGAATAAATGATCCATAATAATTTATGAAGCCCATTATCCTTTGCAGGTCTTTCTTGGTTTTTGGACTTTGGATATTTTGTACCATGTCTTTAGTGTTTTTTTCATTTTGGTTTTTCTTTTTGTATTTGACTTCCCAAAAATAAAACTTATTTTTTTCTTGTTTCATGAACACTGTCAGCACAACATAGGTGCTCTCACTTGGTCTTAGGATTTTATTATTGATTAATTCATTCAGAATTTGGTTGTAGTTTTCCTTCAATTGTTCTGGTACTCTCTGGCATGGTAGTTGTATTGGTTCTTTTGTTGTTGTAACAATTTTATTTTATGAGTTTCTCCTATGGATTTGCTTACACTAATTTCTCCAAAGTTGAAGATTTTTTCATGTTTTTTAACATGTTTGTTAATTTTTTTTCATGTTCACTTAGGTGCTGGTATTCCCTATCATTTATCTCTGGGATCTTATAGTCTTCATTATCGTTTTTGTCAATTATGTTCATCATTTTATCAATAGTTTGCTTCTCAGATCTTACTCTTTTCCAATAAATTATGACATTTTCTTTTTTTACATTCACCATCTGATTTGTTGCATTCAATATGGGAATTGTTCCTTTACTTTGTTTGATAATGCACAAACTTGAAGGTAGTGAAATTTTCTTAGTGTTAATGCCCATTTGTTCATATATCATGATTTCAGTCATGATTTTTTCCTTGGTTTTGATATCATACATTTTCCAATTGCTGAAGTTTAATGTCTTCACTCAGTTTGAATCATAGTGTTGTGTTGTCACATTCTTCATCTTCAGCTATAATTATCTCTTCTTTTACTTTTATTGTTTTCATAGTGTAATCTATGATACCCATTTTTTGTGAGGAAGTCATTCCCTATAATCATTTCATATGGCAGGGGGCTCCTTTCAGTATCTATCACAATGAACATTTGTTGAAATGTAGTGTTTGTAATCCTGATTGGAATCTCTTTGAGTGTACCTTTGGTATCAATATAATTACTCAATGCATTAATTAGTCTGTGTTTTTTGTCTTCTAGTTGTTTTCTAGTAAATCCAATTTTTGTCATGCATTTGTCTGTTAGTACAGAAATTACTGCATCTATATCTATTGTTGCTTTGACCATTATACCATTAACAACAACTGAAGTTGTATTTGTTTTTAGTAAATTGGTTATGATTAGAATAGGCACACAGTTTTTATGAAGTGGCACTCTTAGTAGTTTAAATCTTCAATTTGTTTTCATCTTCTTCCTCATCAGTGAGGTTTTCTTTGTTTTCTGTTAAGTCTTCTTCAAAATCAATTTCTTCACTCTTGTAACATCCTCCACCTAGCTTGTTACGCCGTGTTTAATCACTGCTAAGGGATGCTTAATAAACTGCGGGTGAGGTGTTACCCATTTGTTGATCCATCAAATTTCTCTTTCTTATTAACTAGTTACGTTAATTAAGTACTCAGGTAATAACCATCACTGTTTAGGTGACTGGGCAGCATGATGTTTCCTCTTCGGTTGTTCCATGGGCTCCTGCCCGAAGCCGATCTCCACAACACAGCTCCTCCTCTTCTGGAATGATGGTTGAGTCCACATCACCATCTCAGCTCAACTGGGATTAATTATGTATGCCCTACGTTAGCTCGGTGTGTGCACTCAAGTAAAGTTGTAACTGACTTAANTCTTACATGTGTTGATCGGTAGTCAGACTAGGCAAGAATCGAAAAACTCCTAACCGTAACATAGGTGCACTTTCGTGACTGGCACAAAGACCCTAGAATCGATCCCGTGATGGATTCCAGCCACTACTAAACACAACTTGCCTAGCTGCACATTTAATTAAATAATCAAACCAGATAAAGTAGAAATGAAAATTAGATAAACTCCGAAGAATTTATTGTTCATCAAAATTATGGTTGAATCAAAGCTATTTATAAAATTTCTACAAAAAGTACCTGCTGATTTTAAAATTCAAATGATTCGTCTGCCAATATGGCTGTTCATACGTAAGCGTTAGTTTGCTCAATTTAATTTGTCAATTACCTCTTGATCGGCTAACAAGTTTCTTATTTTGACCAATATTAAATCTTAGTTGCATTTTACAAAAATAAACTAAAGTTCATTAACTAAATTTTTTACAATTAATTTCAATTGATAATCATTCGACGTTATTCAGCTTTTAGTTGCCTTTTTTGGATGATGCTACACTCTCAATTATGCTAATTTGTTTTCTACAATCTTTTCTGAGGTGTCTTTTATTTCCAGAGTTATGGTGTTTTAGATCTCCTCTTCTGATTTTCTTCACTGTTCCATCTTTTAATTTTACTCTTATTATCTTGTCCTTGTTTCCCATTTTCTGTAGGTTGGGTTTGTTTCCAAACCTTTGAGGTGTATTAGTTGTTACTCATATTTTGCTTATTTTTACTCTTTTGTTTATCCTGGCATTGTTTTCCATTGTTATTTGTATTGCCACTCCTTTCTGAATAATTTGATCTTGTGAGTCTTCTACCTCACATTTATTCTCAAATTTCTGTTTCAGTGGTTCAAGTAGTCCCTCACAAATGTGGGAGAAGAGATCATACTTAGAGTAGGTTTGTTCTTGTGAACTTAGTTTGATCATTCTTTCTACTTATTGACATGTAGTTTCACAGGTCATTGTACTTATTCATTTTCATTCTGTTCAGGATCATTCTATATTGGTTCTTGAAACTCTCATCATTGTAATATACTTGGTAATTGCCTATGAGTTTTGATAGTTGGTTTTTGTTTCTGTGTCAAGCACCAAGTATAGTTGGTATGCTGCTCCACTCAAATATAGTGAAAATCTTACTGCTGTTGCTGTTTGGGTCACTTTATTTTTTTTCATGGTCATTTCAAATATTTGGAGCCATCTGTAAATGTTGGTGAATAGTTATCTATTCTTCCTGTGAATTTCAAAAGAATGACTTTGAATAATGGTGGCTATCAATTTCCAATTGTTTTGTTTCATTTTCCTCTAACAATTGAATATTCTCATTGTGCATTTCTGCCATCAATTGCTGCCATTTTGCACTTTCAATTTTCATTTCTTTGTTAGCTTTGGGTAGCATTTTTATTTGTTTTTAAAATAGATTCCTTTGTTCTGTTAAGCTTGTATGTTTATTGTTTTTCATCTTGTTCAGTATTCTGTCTTTCTCCAATATTCATTGATTCTATTTCTAACATCCTTTGTGTTAGCTGTTTGATTTGCAAACTTAATTGCTTTTTCTATTCCCTATCTGTTTTTATCATTTCTGTGAGTTCAGCTATTGTGTATGGATTTTCTACTAGTATTTTTTGGAGTATGGTGTTTGTTGGGGATGCTTCACTTTCTTGTGGTGATAGTGTTCTTTGGGTTGGAGATGTCTCATTCTCCTGTGTTGATAGCATTTCTTAGGTTGGGGATGCTTCACTTTCTTGTGATGATGCTGTGCCTTGCAACTGGGGAGTTTCTTGGCTCTGAGAGGGTTTCTGCACTTTAGATCTTGTTTTCTTTTTCTTCCTGGAATAGACCATTATTTTTGTTTTGCTATGAGTAGTTTTTTGGTTTTTTCCAGTTTACTAAATTGTTGTCTTGTAGCTCTGTAGGTATGATTTTTTCTTTGTCTTTGCTTAATTTGCTATCAGTATACCATGATAATTGATACAGTTAGTTTGAGAAGAAACAACTATCTTAACTCATATTATGTTTGGTAATTGTTGTTTACAAGAAATACATCTTCCTTATTCAATTTGGTTATAATCACCAAGATCATTTTCAAATTGTTTTTGACAAGAAGTACATCTTCTTAAGTCAATTAATTGTATTCCTTTACTTTCTTTCCCTGAGAGTCACTTTTGACAGGATGTACATATTCTTAAATCAATTATTCGTGATTTGTTCCTTTTCTTTTTCTGAGAAGAAATCCATCTTAACCCAGGGTTTGAATTATTTGAGTTGCAGTTTATTGGGCACCTGTCACAGTCGCCATGTAGGAATCTGTACAATGAGATTTGTAGACATATTTCAGTAAATCTATAACAATTTCCATTATTTAATCTGATAACCAACTGTACAATTCCATTTAATCCAGCTTTCCTTTAACAGCAAGGTAAGGTATTACTAACAACTTGTTTAGATCAAAAGCAGCAAGATGTTATCAGCAGCAGAACCCAACACTAAGCACTGCCGCTCAAGAGGAACATGGAGTGGTAAGACATCACCAGTTACCATGGAAACAATTGTGACTGACAGACAAGGCTCATGCCATGCAGAAATGTCTCAGTGATTGTGTATTGTAAATCCTTAGCAACTTAGTGTATTGATTGATCTTGTTATTACCAATCAGTGCAATAGATGAAAGTTCACAACCATTCTGCATATGCTTGTTATTAACCCTACATATAAATAGGCCTACATATAAGTAGATGTAACTACGCCCTGAATACATGCAAACAATCAATACAGTCAGCAGAGAGAGAATACCTAACAGTTGTAATTGAAGGTCACAAATAAAGCTGTCTATCATGACAGTTACAATTAACAACATGTAATATAGATTGGGGCTCGTAGGCACCTCATATGTATAATAAAGCTTGTTATTAAACCTAAATAATTTGGATCTAAAAAGGGTTAGCCTAATGTTAGCTATCCATCTATTTACTGACATGAGTTATTATAATGAATGAATCAGTTGGAAAGCTACAATGAAGTAAAAACCCCTATGTGTAGACTTAACCTAATAGAGCTGCATGATGAAGGAAGTTCCCGGCCACCAAACAGCACCGGATTATGAATAGCTGTACGTGCGTCGGATCCAAGAGTTGCTTTAGTAGAAAACTGGGTGCCACCAGTTACTACTTGTGTACTCAGACATTTAGCTTTCCATTGACATATATAATCAAACCTGATAATATAAAATGAGAAATCAAATGAAGTAAATTCATCACTAAGTAAATCCATTGCATGCTATTTATAATCACCTCTCACAAACACTTAAATATTCGGCATGTATCTGTTTATTGATTCAATGTTGTTTACAATTCTTTTGCGACGTCATCACTAATTAGCTGCAGCGATTTTCGTCTTTTAATTTTTCAACCATTTGCCAATAAACATACTGCACAAATTGTTTTACAAAATTTAAATGATAATAATTGTGTTTGTACAAAAGTATAATTAAATCCCAAGTTCTTAGTTACTTCTTTTTATTAGTCTTTTGTTTAAACACCATTATGCTACGTTAAACTTCACCCGACCAGTGAGAACAATTGTAGCAGCAGTATCAATTTATTTACATCATTCAGGTATTTCCTACAATTTTGAAATAAAATTTTAAGTCCAATTCGTGTATTTAATAAATCTTGTAGATTTATATAATTGTACTTAAAAGGATTCTGATCTCAAATTGCTTTTGATATTTGCATGCATACATTATGTCTAAATTAACAATACATTCTAATACTTTAATATTGTTATATTTTTAATACATTTATTGTTTGTCTTTTAAACAAGGATATTACTTTACTTTAATGTATATTACAGCAAGATCCCGTACTTTAGTTTACAATGTATGTGCAAATTTAGTACCTTTGAGAGATGTTTTTCAAGTGTTTCCGTAGATAAGCCGCACACCGTTTTGGGAGCAATTTTTCGGGGAAAAATTTGCGGTAATACACTTGTAAATACGGTATATATATATATATATATATATATATATATATATATTAGCAAAACTTGGATACGTACTTTTACTTATTATTTACAGAATATATTATGACAGCAATTACAAAAATGGTTAAAGCAGATATGAAAATTACTGGATTATTTATTGTTACCACATAATACTATACAAAATTTACGATACTTGGTTCATTGCAACATATATTCTGCCATCAGTTTCGCAGATTGGATCCTCATAATTGTCATGATTTAAATCAGAGACATGAAGAGTGCTGTTTTGGCAAATATAGTCGTGAACAAAGTATGGTTGATTACTAGGCTTGAAAGTGCTCATTTCACAAACTCCAAACACGCCGTTAGTTGATGTTGAGCAGACTAAATCGTATGTTTCATCAAAATCAAATCGTCCAATCAGGAAAGTGGGCAAACTGGATCCAGTCAGGCGAAATTCATAAATTGGTTGGTTCTAATTAAACCAATTTTGGCATGAATGAGGAAGATCATGCAGAGCTGGAAATCATTTCCTTTACAAAAAATGAAGTAACTGTAAACAAACAACTCTAAGCACCTTGTCATATTGTGCTTTACATTGTACAAATTCATGTGGATCTTGTATTTGCTCTTAAAATCTCTTGAGCACTTAGAAAGACCAAGAGACATTCTCAAGAGGAAGTTGGTGGTTATGTTGTCGTCTTGATCACAAGATTGATATAGTTCTGTGTTGTTGCATGTCGCGTTGTTTGTTGATCCATATAATGCCAAAAAATGAGACATTTTCATTACAATCATTAAATGCACTTTCGAAATATATTTCAATTGCAGGATTTCGATTTGCAAGGGGCGATTGCAATCGCGTTAACTCAGGATAATCATCTATTAAAATAACTGAAATTATTTTTTGTTCAACGCAGATCACAATTTTGTTTAAAACTCGTGGACGGTAGATGCATTTCGGTGTTTTCTCGAAATAGTAGTCACTCGTGAGTTCAATAGAATTTCCTATTTCGTTGAATGGTTCTTCAAAAAGAATTAACTTTCACAATGAAGAATTATAACAAATAGTATCAAGTTCAGAAAAAAATACCCCAAATATATAAAAGGCACAATCTGGTATCCCATGAGCGAAGTAATTTTGGGAAGAATTGAAGAGAATGGTAAATCGATTGTATTAATATCATGTAAGATGATCCGTTGTAGAGACTAACATTCCCTTCATGTTTCCGTATTCACAGACATATCTTTTCGCTACATTTATTCGCAAGAATCCCCTTATGATTGCAGGAATCGTTGTGTTTATTATGTTTGCATCATTTTGAACTTTTTTATAACTGTATGGTTCATTAAAAACGGACACAGCAATTTCTTCATTATTTGTGAAAGTATCTAAGCTGAACTGCACAAATATGACTTTATTTATATTCCAAATTAATGAGATTGACCCAAAGGGAATATCAGACAATTAGCATGCTTGGAAAGTACTCGTCTGATTAAGTCTAAGGTGATAACCAAAAATCGAAAGTTTTTCATTGTGTTCTTGGGTTTTGCAGGAAACGTAATTTCTTCCTAATACTGTGACCTCAGTCAGCGCGAAAAAACACTCTTTTGAAAAAGAATTGTCATTAAAAACTCTTAATATAACATGTGACTTCATTGGAAGCATAAATACTATCCATCCAACAGATGCCTGAAATCAATGTATATTAATAATTTCAAATTCTGCTTGTATGAGAGCATATGTGTAATGGTTTATTGTCTGCAGCAATCTAATATTGTACAAAGTCTCTACTTGTGCAATTCTTGTACAAATGAAGCTTGGGCTCTTTATAGTCCAAGTCTTTTTAATGTGGTGTTTATAAAAGCAATTTAGTGCCATCTGTAAAGAACTTTTCACTGAATTCTCGATAATATGTTTCAGTTTAGAAATGAATCCACTGCCATGTAAAATAAAAATTAATACACAAGTCACTGCAAATTCTCGCTTCATGCTTAAATGAATTAATTTTAATAGTGAAAATTTTCGTAATTTGAATCAGATAGATATCCAAACAATCATATTTTACCATTAGTTTAGTTTTAGTGTTTCATTAATTTCTTTAAAAATTTACAAAGTTTGAGTATTTTGAGGACGAACTTATGGTTAACTCCATAATATTGTCAACCATATGAAAAAGTAATTTGAAAAAAAAATCAATTTTTTGTAAGAAATTAATTAAAATCATTCCTTAATTGCCAAAAAATAAGATAATAGATTTTGTTCTCGTATGTTATTGAAATAATGCTAGAATTACCTTTTGGATAAAAAATTCATGAAATTCATCTCCTTAGCACGTGTATCTACGAAAGTATCCACGCATTTTTAAGCAATTGAACGAAATTTCATAAAATTTAATTTTTTTAAATTTTTTTATTAAAATTAAATGTGGGTCTGTTATGAATCTTTGAAGTAGTATATATTTAATTACAATGTATTGACAAGAGTTAAAATTAGTTGAAATTGTCATATACATATACATAACAGCCTAACCATTTCAATAAGTCAGTGCGTGATGCAAACTATTCTTATAAAATTTTTGCCATTATGTATATTAAGGGGAAGCCAAAATTGTGTGGGTCTGTTAAGTGGAATTAAAAAATAAAAACTGCATTTACATTGAAATCAAGAAATTTTGCATATGCTGATTTATTACAAAAGTGAAACAAAATTTCAGTCTTTTCAGTGCTTATCCCAAAATAAATCCATTTGCATAGCCCTTCTAGACTTTTAACTCAATGAATTTTTAAAAATTTGGCTATCAACCTTAAAAACTACGGTTTTCATTAAAATTCAATTAAGTTAATTATGAGTTTTTTGGCAAATAGAAAACAGCGTGGCTTAATGGGTAACATGAAATCTGATTATATTATAACAGATCGAGAAGTGCCTCAAGGCACAGTACTAGGGCCAATTATATTTGCAATATATGTAAATGACATAATTAAGCATGTAAATCATAGTGAAATATATCAATTTGCTAATGATACTTGCCTCATAAATACAGATAATGATGCATTTAGGGCTAACAAAAACTAAAAAATGAGATTGAAGTACTTTCTAGGTATTTCACATCCAAAAAATTAAATATAAATATTGAAAAATCGCAATTTACTATATTTTCCCCCAATTCTGTAAATTTATTAACAAACAAGATTGAATTAATTTGTCAACAATGTTCTAATATAAGAAAGTAATCATATTACATATTTAGGTGTTAATATTGACAAAGATTTTGTATTTAATAAATTTCTCCTTAAAAAGATACAAAAGATACTTATACCATTTCAGACATTTAGGACAAGATTATTATGTTCAACTATGGAATGCATTTTATTTACCGTAATTACATTATTGTTCATTTTTATTGATGAATTTTAATACAAAATGCTGCTATTTATTAAAAAAACTTTTAAATGGTCATTAAAACCCTCTAAATTTTGCAAATAAGCATTATCGGGTTAGTAAATACAGACGAAAAAATAATATGTTGTCCACGTTATATTAAGTTAAATTCCATGCAGCTTCAATTTTATTTAAGCATAAATATGGCCGAGAATCAATGTCTTATCTTGATAATTACTTAAAAGTCAATCCACTATCACATACATTTGTTTGCAGCAATATTTCCTATTCTAGTTTTCATAGAGCAGCCTCTAATATTAGGAACGATTTAGAAAATAAGAAAAAAATTACAAAAAATTTCAAAAAAATGAAGAAGTGCACTTTTGACAAAACACAATCGGAGCCACAAACATGCTTAACATATTTACTGATTTCTTACACTGAGCTCACCACATGCATTGACACACACACACACACATTTACTATTATTAAATGTTATGAATGTATACTTAGTTTGTTCTGAAATTGTATCTTTTTAGCAAATATATTGCTTAACTCTTATTACAAGATTCAAAACAAATTTATTGCTATAAGAAAAAGATACAAAAAACTATAAACTACAAAACTACAAAAAGCTATTTACAAATATAATAAATATATATAATATTAAAATGTGTAATTGTGTTGTGTGTGTGTGTGCATGTTATACAAAATTTTCAAATCAATGTAGTGTATTATTGTCATTAAGTAGGCACTGTCTATTAAAGAGGAATGTTCGCAATTTCTTTCTGAATTTCTTGTAATTTTTTTCAAATGTAATTTCTCTATTTAAGTTATTCCATAATTTAGTTGATGTGTGGTGAAAACTATTAAAATATTTATCCACGCATAAAAATGTTTGAGACTGTTCATTTAATTTAATATACTGTTTTAAAAACGAAATTGCTGTAATTGTTTTGTATTTTAATCGGTAATCGGATGCATTGTCATGTTTTTGTTCAAAATTTAGCATTTTTAGGGACTAATTAAAAGTTTTAGACAGGAGGATGCGACGTTTTGAATTGATATTTGTAACAAGGAATGAGCAATATTGAAAGTGTGAAAGGCAGAGTGCATTTATTAATTGTTTGTGGTACGTATTTGAAATATTTCTGAGATGATAAAGATACCTAACTCCAGAAGCCATTTTTTTTTAATTTGTAAATATGCACGGCATTTACAAGAAACAAGTGAACTATAGTTGTTGAACACATATAAAATGCACATTTCCTCTTAATTATGTCAATGAATATTTTTACTTCATAAGACTACTTCTCTCAGGAGACATCAAAAGTTCGTCGTAGTGTGCTTTTTTACTGGTGAACGTTGTTTATGTTGCATTTTACAACCTAATGATTTTTCCATTTCAATGCTGAACAATAAATTGTGTAATATCAAGAACGACGTAATTAATATACATAGAAGTTAAGATAAGATAAGATAACACCGTCTTTCTTATTCACTGACACAGTGAAGGATCTCAGGTATTGAAGCATGCTCCAAGAACATGTTTGGCCTCAAGTTGTATTCGAATGACTATTTTCAAGACTGAGGTGGTCGAAATCCTCCAGAACACTTTGGAAGAAATGCGTTGTCAGTTGTGTTTCAGGAATTTCTGGCAGCAAATTTGTTGGGTTTCTAATTTTGGGGACAATTTCGTGACGAAGTCTACTGAAAGGAATAGCAAAGGATTTAGAGGAAATAAATGGGAGTAAATTCAAAGTGCAATTGAGTCCATCTTGAAAGAAGAATTCCTGCAATCTGCTTGTAATGTTTTGGACAGAGGTATTTGTTGTTGATTTAGACATATTTTGAACATCTTTTAAAATTCCCTCTGATCCATTTAAGTTTTTTGAAAAGGTTTTTGATAAAAAATTTGTTTTTATTGATTATCAATACGAATACAGAGATTAGGGTTTCTATCATTCAGAAAAGTTTTTGCATCTCTAAACTACCCTGCTAACTATAGTGGATCAAGGTGATGTACATTGTGATGATCTTCCAGATGGTCTCTATACAAAATTACTGAAGGAGTTTTATATAACATTTCAGCACTAGGTAATCCTGATGGATCAACTTTTGAGAAGTGGGTTTAAATTAATCTTAGCATTCACTGATTTATTATATATCATTTCTTTCATCACAGCTTGATTAAAGTTTAGCTAAGGCATGTTTAGAACAATTCAAATTTGAAAAGACTTAAGCTATCTTTGAGAACCCAAAAATTGACGATATTTCTGCATATATTAATCTTAAAATCAACTAAAATATTTACTGTTGAAATTATCTTAACCTCCATCATTACCGAATAATTACTAATTTTTTACATGATAACATTATTACATAAATTATTTCTTTCTGCAAAATATGTTTGTCGTGTGATGGTGTTTGAAAATCGATTGTCAGTGCTATTTTAATACATGATAAGGTAATTCAGGGCAAAACGAGACACTTAAGGGTTTGAACTGAAATATGAGTCAACTTGAAATGATATCAAGAACTTTTCACTCAAATATGTAAGAGTACAAACAGAACTATGAAGTAAAAACTAATTAAACAAGATTATAATGTTAAAAAGATACCCTAGACCATCAAGAAATAAGCTACTCAAATGTCTTATCCTTCCCAGCAAGTGGGGCAAAATGAGACAGCCTAATTTTAAAGTAAGGTGCCATAAAACTCACTTAAAGTGAAATAAAACCATGGAAATCAGTCTAAAATGCAAAAAAATCAATTGAATTACGTAAAAAATTTAAAACAAACTCTTTTATAAGCCCTATTTACAAAATTTAGCTAAACATAGAAATTAGATATAAGAATCTTAAATTTATATTTTCTACCGAAAAAAAAATTGAATGATCCTTACACGAAGAAAGAATAGTAACAGACACTTCTCACACTTATTCCTAGTGCTTTTGACAGGTATCAGGTCCTTAATGTTTCAATTTTTAGGGGAATTTACATTTTATTCACTGTGATATAAAAATCTATCAAATATTTCCTTTGAAGAAGATTTGGAAATGCAGGCCCATTTACCGCAATTATTAAAAATATTTTGTATGCCATTTATTTAGATTGTCAAATTACATTTGTTTGGCTCACATGTAAAAACCTAATGTAATAAATACACTTTCTACATCAATAGCATCTAAAGACTTCTAAGTATAAAAATGCAAAATGAAGTTTGTTCAATATTGTTGCAACACTGTCTTGATGTATAATTAACCTAGTATATGTTAAAACTTAGAACATTAAGACTGCTCCAGCTCCAGTTAAGAGAAGTGTGTTGCAGCCAGGTGCAAATTTTTTGATTTTAACAAAATAGTCTGAAACTTTGCCTACAGCTGAAGACCCTTAGTCAGCATTATCACCTAAGAGGGGTCGATGTCCCTTCAGAATTTGTTGATGAGAATGTCGACTTTCTTTACAACTTGAATTAAAATTTTACCAAGTGTGTGCACCATTTCCATTTTATCTTGAATGTATGGGCCTACGCGAGATTTTCGATGGGTGATCAACCTTAGAATGCAGTTCACGACATTATTGAAAGCAAAATTACAAAATTCTTAAAAACTAATCCTACTTATTCCTACTTATGCTATTACAAACTAGCTAAATAAAACTTTAGTTTCTTTGCAAAACTGATAATTTGTTTTTGGGCATAAACTAATTAAAAAGCTAATAGTAAGTCTGATATATGCTAGTTAGTTAGAATTTGTATATTTCTCTAAACAAGTACAGTAAGAAAGCTTAAATCATTAAAAATGAGCATCGGTCTAAGGCTGCGCATATAATACATAATCCACTTGTGCAATAATCATTTGGGTACAAGTCTAGGTTTACACAGATGATCAACTTTCACACAAGCAATCATTACATGGGTTCAAGTGGTTTCGAAAATTAATAACAATTTCGATTGACAAAATAAAGATAACAAAACTGAAACTTTGCTTTATTTCTCTTAATTACATAGTAATTCAATAACATTTTTAATACATAATGTAAGTACGGAGAGTAGCAAAAATTAATGTGCAACCTTGTAAAAGGGACAATGTATATGCAAACTAAAGCAAACAAAACAACAGCAAGCTTAATGCTTCTAAAACGAGACCTATTGGTTTGTGCGAATACTGATACTGCTCGCGGGTGCGGGTAAGCTATTCATTACACATTATAAGCATTTTAGAAAAGATTTTTTCCAAAATAAATCTACCAATAAATTGATATATAATCAATATTAATTACTTTTGAACATTTTTAAATTGTTTATAGAAAGGAAAGAAAATTTTATTCTCGGGTATTTCCGGGTAAGGGTAAAAAGTTTCGAATAAGGGCGGGTAGAGGTAGTAAACTATTGCGAGACATTGAAAAAGCTCTACCCACACATCATGATTGCATATATATATATATATATATATATATATATACAC
>CABFPE010000179.1:1010629-1027466 GCA_900660155.1 Hofstenia miamia | reverse complement strand
CTATTCACGCTTTTGGGTGAGGGGGGGGAGGAACACATGTGAGTTTACTATATGTATCATTGTAAGTCTTTCTGCTAATTCCAAAATTAACACAAATCATTTTCAATTTTTAATTTCACCAGTGATCGAAATTTTCTTGCAAGAATAATTATTGTTTTCATTTTCATTTGTATCTTTCTCCTTAACTATTTTCTCAGTGATGTTCCTAGTCACCCCAACAATTTGTTAAAGTATTGAAAATATTTACGTCCAAAATATTTTATTCATGGTGTTTTAATCTAAGATACCTTTTATATTCCACGAAAAATTTATAGATTTTCATGCCATGCCAACTTGTGCTTGAAATTTTTTTAAAATTTCGTGCCATATTTTGCTGAAAATTCTAGGCATGGTTCCAACACTGCTTACTGCACTGTTCCCACTTACCTCATTTGACGATACTCAATAGGGTTGGTCAAATTCTTTATATTCAAATTCAACGAATTGCACCTACTCCAAAAATCTAAAAACAAATTTGTGTGACATATCAAAAGTCTGCCAGAGCCTTACATTTTTTAACTGGGTGATTTTCTTGAAATTTATCAAGATATTTAACAATATTGATTAAATTAGATACTAAGCATGCATTTATAAAATTAGTTGAAAATTTTGTAATTTACTTAATCTTATGCAATTGGTCTATTTTGTACTGCATAATGCAAATTTCTCCTAAAATACTAAAAAATTGCACTGGTTCTATGTTTCCATTTTTGGAATCAGTAGATGGGGAAGTTCATGCATAATGATGAATTTTAAAAATTGAAAATATAATACCTTTATGCCCTCTGTAGAACCCATTTAGAATTTTATTCAACATTGGGCCCCTATAAAACATTTTTCTGTATCCACCTCTGACGTGCTGCATAAAGAAATCCTTGTGTTAACATTGAGCATTGAAACCAAGAAACAAGCCAATCAAAATGTTGCTTCATGTTTACATTTATTATATTTAATGTGAAGTATTTTGATGATTTGAAGGGAATACGGAATTAAACAATCAAATATTGCAAATAATCAGATTTAGGGCTACAATCTATATCAGTAAAAAATCATTGGTAATTTAGAGTCACTCAGGGACACCTCAATGCTGAAATTATTTTGATTTGTATAAAGTCTACTTTAATTTTATGATACTACCACACAAGAAAGTTTCTGAACCTTTAGCTATGGACATTGCTTTGGCATGATGCCATGGAATTGGTTATCTTGGATGTTTGTTTCTTTCTTGTGGAGATCTAAACAGTTACTCATTGCAAATATAAATTAACAATGTTTTTGCTGTTTTTTCTTACCTGCTAGTTCTGTTAGAATCACTGTTGCTCTATTAAATGTTCACCTAAGTGACCTTTTGCGTTGACATTAAATCCTCTGGCATAGTTCTCTCTGGATTCAACCCAGTGATTCTACATGGTGACCCTGATGTGATTATGAATGGGTGTCAAGTTAGCATGGAATTCCTCGTGATCCATTGTCTCACTTGGAAGGAATGCAGTAATGATTGTTGGTTTTTTAGCTTTTTTTGTTCTGTTACTGTCTTATCTTTTTATCTTCTATGTGTTGGAATTAGTTTATTTGTTGCATTTTGGATTCATACCAAGAACCCCATGAGGTTGCCTATCATTTTTACAGTCATGATTTTTAGAGTTATTTGTTGTTCTTAAATTCTTTGGAGGTTTTCTCAAATTGTTCTGGAATTATTGTTATTGTTTTAATGGCTCACTTTTCTGACTCTAGTGGTTATTCTGTTTTTGGTTCTCCTGTAAGGAGATCTCCAAATGCAAGTGCTGGTAGCCTAGATGCTACTCCTTGCACTCTTGTTAATTTATCAGAACTGAATGTTCCCTTCTCCTGTTAACCAAAGACCAATCTTGAGTGAATCAAACCCACCTCTTACCAATGATTGGAATTAGAATTTGTCAGTACCAACTTCCCCCAGTCCTTTTTCTCCTGTGAATCACAGACGAGTCCTGAAGACTGCCACTGCCCTGCTGCTAATTCCTGCTTGGTCCTGTACATCTAATTGGATGATTATCCCTGTCATAGATGATTGAAAATTAGAATTAGTTCAGTTGAGAAACTCCCTGTCACAGCAGATGCATTTATGGGAGAAAGACCCAGCACACTTTGATGCTCTATGAGATGAAATGATGCAAAGAGAGTCACAGTACAGAGGGCTGAGCAGCAATTTAAATACTCAATTACTGTTTTGCAACTGCAAATTGAAGATTTTATGAAAAAGGCTGCACTGCCTGTCCTGGTCATCACCAGCTTAATGAGAAGGAACATTATCCCTGTTGAGGTCAATGAAGGCATAGTAAATGCAACAGTCAACATGAGAGCATCAGCTTCTATTATCAGCAATGAGTGTTGCAGTTTGCTCCATCTGACTTGGAATAATCTCACCTCTGCTTCCATTAGACTAATTAATGCCTCTGGAGGAAACCTCACATTGAAAGGAAGAATAAATGATTTGGAATTACAAGAAATTTTTAATGTCAAATTAATTGTTGTTGATACATTTAACTGGCCACTCCCATATGACCTTATCTTTGGAAGGAATTTCCTTGAGTGCAATAACTGCATCATTGATTATGGCACAAACACCATCTCCATCAAAGATAAAGAAAACCTGACTCAGTTAATGGTAGTTCCCAATAGGGAAATATCCTTTAAATTGGAAGAATCTGTAATTATCAAGCCTTGCCATTGGAAGTGAGTAGACATCCTTGCCCACAATGAATTCAATGGAGATGTAATGATAGCTGGTCAACATGGTGGATATTGAAGAGGAATCTGTTTTTCACCTGACCTTTGCCACATGAAGAAAGGTAACACTTGCATAACTGTCTTGAATGGTTCCACAACTCCTGTTAAGTTAGACTGTATTGGTATTGAAATCATAGCTGTACCCATTTGGATTGAAAGTGTTGCTAATTCTTGTATACCTCTTTTTCTGCTATTCATGGTCTTCCAGTAAGAGGGGTACCAGAAAATCTAAAAGAAGAGTATGAGAAGATTTTATTTGACTTAATTGATAGTGGAATAATTCAGGCTAGTAACAGCCCTTATGCTGCTCCAACAGTTTTCATCTGCAAAGGAGAAAAATACATGTTGTGTATTGACTATTGGAAGCTAAATGATATCACTGTGAAAGACACGTACCCTTTACCATGAATTGAAGATCTTTTATATGATTCAAGCCAGTATTGACTTTTCTCCTGTCTTGATTTATACAAGGTTTATAGGCAAGTGCCTATGTGACCATCAGATATACCAAGAACTGGCTTCATTTTGCTTTATGGGCTTTATGAATGGAAATATATGGCTTTCAGACTTTGTAATGCCCCTGCCACTTTTCAGTGGTACATCACTAAGATTCTAAAAGATGGAGCAAAGTACTAGAACATGGGATTTCTGCTTACATTGATGACATCCTAGTAGCAAGCCATACATTTGAAGAACATTTGGAGAAGCTATACCAAACCTTCAATCTTTTGAACAATGCTGGCTTGAAAGTGAATGGTAACAAGTGTTCCCTCATGCAACAGCAAGTGGTTTTCCTTGGCCGCATAATTGAACATGGGAAGATCTCAAAGAACAATGCAAAGGATTTCTTAGATAAAATTGAGGCACCTAAGTCAAAGAAAGATTTACAATGATTGATGAGTTTCCTGAATTATTATGGGATGTTTATCCCTGACCTGGCAAATAAAATGAAACATACATCTTGACTATTGAAAAAGAGTGTTGAGTTCCAATGGATGTGGCAAGAGCAAGAGGAGCTCAACAGCATTAAACAAGAGTTGAAGAAGATTCCTAGCCTCAACACACCTGATTATGAGAAACCATTCATAATTGATTGCAATGCTAGCACTGTGGCTGTTAGTGGGATACTGAGTCAAGTCAAAGACAGCATAGAAAGTCCTGTACAATACTTTAGTAGAAAGTTAAAACCCTCAGAGATGAATTATGGAGTCACAAAGTATAAGATCCTCACCCTAGTCAAGTCCTTGAAGAAATTTTGTTATTTTATTCTAGGTAGGTCATTTGTGGTTAGAACTGATAATGGTGCCCCAGCTTAGCTGAAAAAATTTTCTGGGGACAAATCAAACATTGTCACTTGTTGGATCAAGTATCTAAATGATTTCTCATTTTCAATTAAGTACCATCCAGGTTGCCTCAATTTTAATGCTGATTATTGGACGGCCCTGCCTAGTTATGAGCAAGATCTGAAAAAACCAAGTGGGGAAAGGATAAAGTTTGGTTTCATCCCCACAACAGAATATGATCTCCTCCTGGAAATTAACACAAATTTCCAAGGGAGACCAGTATTGTCAATCATGATTAAAGAGGAAATTACCATCCATGAAATCATTAAGTACCAGCACCACAATAAGATTCTCTGTGAACTCATTCTGAAAATAGAAAACCCTTTGACCATTCTAAGTATGACTGCTGAAGCTATTGGCGAATAATTGTTAAGGAGTGGATACTAAAGCTGGGCCCAATGGAGAAGCTAGTAACTGATCACAGTCCTCAATTTGAAAGCACTCTCATCAAAGTCTTGATGTGAGAACTAGAAATTTTGCAGAAATTTATAAAGGCATACCACTCCTAGTCTAATGGGTTGGTAGAAAGATTGAATAAAATGTTAATTAAGTTAATTAGGGTCACACTGTCTTGAGCTGCAGGAAAAGACTGGAGGCGCATAATTGAGATAATAGAATTTTTTTATAATACTTTGGTACACTCTACAACTAAGGTAAGCCCCTTCAAGGCCATGTTCGGCCATGAGGCTATGACTGTGCTCTCAATGCATCAAGAGTCTCATGAAAAAACTGTGGATAGATACATCAGTAGACTAATGAATGACACACATGAAGTACATTCAATGGTATGTCACAACACCAATGCATCTGTGGTAAGACAAAAATGGGTAAGGCTAAAACTACTAGTAAATTTGATCCCATCATGTGGGACCTTAATCTCATATCTCTGATTAGAAATGATGAACTTGAAGAGGAACCACCCATGTTGCCACCTCCACCAGTAAGAAGGATACAAAGGAGAATGGAGTATAATTCAGGTTGTGACACTTTGCAGGTCGTGAGAGACAAATTTCTCCACCCAAGGAGGCCTGTGACAGAAAGTGGGTATGCATATATGGTTTGAGCAGATTCTGCATTTGCCATGGTGACAAATGGCTCTGTGAGAGATCAGATGACGCTCAAAGCATCCCATTCCCAATACATTTGTAGGGTGACAAATGGTTCCATGTGCTTGGGAGGAGTTAGTGATTCCAGATAAAATTTTCACTTTTAATTTTAATAATTAAGATAATCAGTTAATTAATGTAAGGGATCCCAGTAGTGATGAATAACCCCTTTGAGCTCCCAATCTTCTCATTTAGGGTCTGCCAGTATACCACCTACAGTTAGGTCTCACTGTTTGGTTGAGAGAAGAACTAAATTATCTAAAGTTGGTGATGAGGTACTCCATCCATACTTTATTTCAACACAGAAAGCTACTAGATCAATCATGGTGGAATGTCCCCTCCCATCAGGTTTCCAAATTTGATTTTGACTGAATAAATAAAAAAATGAAAAACTTAAAATCTAGGATTGTGAAATGCATTTTTTAGGGTCTCTTTTATCAATATTTTCAAAATTTCTCCCCGAATTAGGTAATGACAATGATGTCCCCCATAAGAAAATTTTGCATACACCCCTGTCTGCTGATATGGTACCATTTGTTATTGATCAGGAAAAAAGGCCTAAAATAAATAATAAAATCTGTTATGATTCCAAAAAGCTGGAAGGTATGGGAAGACATTATTGGAAGAGTACTGTACATACCATGTTCTATGAAGATTTCACTTCATCCAACCTCAGTCTATTTATGAATAATGGGAAAAGTATTGGAAAGATCTGCCCCATTGAACCCCGCCTCAAAACCATCAATTTATTTTGTCTAAGAAATGAGGTGGTCACTCAGCAGAAGGCTTTGATGCAGGTAAGTAAACTGCCTCATTTCACAGAGCTGGTCAGCTGTGATGAAGCCTTGGCAATTCAAGTGGTAGAAAAAACTCAACAGTTACTATCTGGGCCTCCTATTTGCCTGTTACCGCAAAATTAATTCAAGCAAGGAGGCATGCAGAATCACTCAGGGACACCCCAATGCTGAAATTATTTTGATTGGTATAATTTCTACTTTAAATTTACGATACTACCCTCTGATGACGCAATTTTATTGATGACGTTTATTTTGATTGCAGTTTTGTGCTAATAGTTGGTGTACCCTCAATTATATGCATGTGCTATTATTACTCAATTAATTCACAAGGGAATTTGTTTTTTTGTTAGTGTAAACAAAGTGCAGGTAATTATTGCTTAGTTGTATAAATATGATCAAACCTGTACATTAAGTTAATATATGTTGTTTCACTTGAAATGTGTTATTTTCTCTTATCTGATCATTATTGACTAAGTATTTTTTGATATGATAATAGGATAGGTTATCAGTAACAATTTGGGAATCTCCTCCTCTGAATTTCTAATGGTGACAAATAGCTGTTATGACAGTGGTGGCTCCAAATGGTGGACTGATTTAGGTTACATATACAGTTATGTATAGGCTATAAACGTTGGCCTCCCAATTCAACATGTACATGCACCCAATAATAAATTACAGTGTGGTTAAGTCATGCCTGTAGGCTAGCATGAATGCATGGCAATTACATGCTATTTAAATATTGGCTGAGATCTAAAACAACTACTGAGACCTTATATTTGAATAGATAATAAATTGTGAGACATATAGGGAAGTGCTGCACAAGCAAGTTTCTGAACTTTTAGCTATGGACATTGCTTTGGCATGATGCCATGGAATTGGTTATCTTGGATGTTTGTTTCTTTCTTGTGGAGATCTAAACAGTTACTCATTATGAAGATAAATTACCCATGGTTTTGCTGTTTTTTCTTACCTGTTAGTTCTGTTAGAATCACTGTTGCTCTAGTAAATGTTCACCTAAGCAACCTTCTGCATTGTCATTAAGTCCTCTGGCATAGTTTTCTCTGGATTCAACCCAGTGATTCTACAGTAGCCTTCAGCTGTGTAGATGATAGCTTACTAATGAATTTTGAGTTATAAACTCATGAATATACTTGCTTTTTTCATGATAGCAGAAATATTGCTTCTTAAGTTTATCATGAAAAATGCAAAACTTAGGAGAAAAGCATTAACAAATAAGAGCCTCTGAATTTCTTTATTTAATTAGCAAGAGCAACATAAGACCAACCATGTATGAAGTCAATTGCTGCCCTTAACAATTTTAAGGTTTTGAATACCTAAGTTAACCTCATTCAAGTTAAATGTGGTCTTCAAGTTTTAACCTATACATCACTCAGCTTAAGGTTGCACTCTTTTGCAAACACTCTAGAAATGCAAAAGCACATATGCAGACATCCTATTAACTTGATTGGATGTTCTAAAGCCTTGACTGTCTTTCAAACATAAATCAAAATATTTATATTTCTTGAATGTTTTCAACATTTATAATCAAAACTAAAAAAGTGTGCAGAGTAAATCAGAACAAAATGAATTTCTGGCAAATTGGATACAACCAGAGAAATGCATCAATTTTTTTCAATACATTCAATAGCATTTGCCAATATTTTAAAGTAACCTAATCTCTTATTGCAGTGTCAGTGCAACTGTGTGATTGTGTAAGGATATAATAATAATCCACAAATTTAACAAAACTATCAAAAATATATGTTTTGCTGAGGTGAAAGGTAAATATGGTATTTATGTTTATCTATTACTTAAAAAGCAGACGTAACACAAACAACAAAGGTACTAGAAACCTTTATAATATCAAACAAATACAAAGTATATTGATTTTTTCAATGAATTTACTTTTACTACATATTTCATTATTAACTTTTAATGAAGTTCATCCAATTTAAAAAGACATTGTAAGAAACTCCTTAAGTCTAATAGGAACCGAGTCTCTCCAATATTAGTAGTGATTGAAATGAAGAACAAGTTGGCTATATGTTTTAAGTTTAACTTTTGCTAAATACTTTGTGAATACTGAAATAAATATTGAAGGCTAACTACAAAACAAGCTATTTCAATAAACCATTATTCTAGGTATATCTTTGATCAAATATATTTTCTGTTTCTTAATATTAGAAGCATTCTTTGAAATTTTTTCTTCAGTAACTAAAAATGAATTTTACTGTTATTAAATTGAAAGAACTATGCATGCACTAAATTTCATTAAGTTCATGAATTTAAAAAATTGTGTTTCAATGCTTTGCAGATCATTGTATAACACTATCAATTGTATCAACGCTAACATAAATTAAAATGTTTTTTACTAGACCATGCATTCATTAAAAACAACAGCAGGTATAAGCATCTCCAATATACAGTACTGGAAATATGTATTCAACCACCTTGCTATTTTGAATAAATGATGAACATTCATTGGATAGAGTGTGCATGAGATTATAACTAAGTGTTACTTTGATTGAGAAGGGAAAATCTGTATCTCTAATACCACAAAAGATGAAGAATAACAATTGGCTATTAATTTTTAATAAAAATTAGAATAATTGTATTGGAAAAATGTTTTGGCCAAATGAAAATAAACCTAACAAATGAGAAAATCCAAAAAAATTCAGTTTAAAATAGGATACATAAATTAATAATTGCACAATATAAGCTCTTAGAAACAAAATTCTTCCTTCCAATATTTTGTAGGGTGTTTCTTTGAGCAAATAACAGCTTCAAGATGATCAGGGTCTGAGGTCTTTCTTGGATTTCGCTTTGAAAGGCACACAAAGGCTGACTGAAAAGTTTTGGAGGTCTTTTTTGGTCTTCCGGAATTTGGCTTGGGGCAATGATGTTTTCAGAAGGAAATTTCTGATGACATCCCCGGCAGTACTTCGAGGCCGCTCTACATATTGGGATATATTAGGTTGACTCCTCCTTTCCAAATGTTTGGAGATAATCAACTCGCAGATGGCAATAGGTACGTAACCAAGCAACATATATAGTGAAGAAAGACTGTTATTAGGTATTTTCAAAATAATAAACTAAAAATAGCTCAACCAATGAAATTATTTACAGATTCTCTGATTTGGTCTGAAGTGGCCAAATACATTATTCCAAGAAAAAAGTTTGCTAACAATCAGCATTGTAGGATTTCTTCTTGAGATTTAAAGTAAACAGTGATAATTATGTTTTAACATTGATGAATTCCTATTTCTGCAACACCAAATCTAATTAAAAATTACCTATTTTATTACAGTACTTTTCGGACACTATGCCTCACTGGGTTACGTGATACAGTATCAGTGAACAGATCTCTTTTCATCTAAATAGTTGAGAGGAGTTTATTATGTATTTATTTAATTGTTGATATTACACAAAAGACTCAAATCACTTCTCCAATCATTCCTCTGCTATAAATCCATCAAATTTTCGTTTTAAGCATCTGACGAGAAACATGATCATAGATTGTTCCTACATTAGGTGCACTGGAATATAAGACGGTTTGCTGGATTCTTTATGCAAATATGCGCCCTATAGTCCTAAAATTACGATAGATATATCAATCCAACACCCATTATTTGAGGTTAAATGAATAGAGGCAGAACATATCATTATTTTACAAATTTTGATTCTAATAAAATTGCAAGTTAATTTTTGATTCACTGTATTATTTCATTAAATTAAAAAACCTATCAAAGAACTTTTTTATCTAGCAATGGGAAAGTATTGAGAATGTCGGGAAAAAAAGAGCAACAAAAAATTATATTGCTTTCTTTTGGAAATTTTAAAATCATAATATTACTATTGATCAACTAAAAATTTTATATATATATAAATGAATACTTTCATATATAAATATATATATATATATACAGGGTGAGGCAGCTAAATTCAGACATACAATTGTGACATTATTAAAGCGTGTTAATTAAATACATTTCATCTTAGTGCAATGAGTGAACAAGTGCAACGCGATACAATCGTGACATTATTAAAACGTGGTAACTCTGCTGTTGAAATTACTTCTGCTTTGAAGCTTAAAAGCAATAATCGATCAACAGTCTACAGAGTAATAAAGAATTACAAGAAAAATAACACAACAGCTCGTGCAACATCGTCTAGAAAGTCGAAGAAAAGGGAAAAAATCGCAAAGAATATTGGAGACAAAATTCGTCGAAACCCTGCGAGATCTCAAAGAATCCTGGCCGCTGAGCATAATACCTCACAAAGGACTATTGGTCGCATTTTACGTGAAGATTTAAAGTTAACAGNCTATTGGTCACAATTTAAAGTTAACACCTTATAAGACAAGAAGAAATAAATTATTTGGTGCTGGTGGTGAGCATCTGCTCGCTGTGTCATCTTTTGCGATGAGAAAATTTTTTCAAGTTTAAATAGTCAAAATAAACGAGTGTATGCCACATCTCTTGCAAATGTCGACCTGAAGAAATTGTACATTTCACGGCCTCAGAAACCTTTGTCCGTAATGGTTTTTGCGGCAATCAGTGGTTCAGGAATTTCTGACCTAAAATTTGTTGATCTTGGTGTAAAAATTGATCAGCACTATTACACAGACTGCATTTTACATGACACTGTGCTTCCTTGGGCTCAAAGAACTTTTCAAAATAGGCCATACATCCTCCAGTAAATGTCAAGAACCCTTCCATTCGCTTCGAAACCAACCAGGGTTCCCCAAATAAATTGAGGGTTCACAATGTCAATATATTTTTAAAATACTGCCTCGAAAGTATATTTATGCTATTGTAGGGCAACAGTCTCCATTTTCAATGCATATCAAATAATAATTAAATTCAATAAGGTATGGCATTGTGCAAATAGCAAATTCTTTGATTTGTTTATTTTAGCGACTTGTTTCATCCGGTAGCAGAGTGCGTTTAGATAAATACCTACCTTGAGATTTTATTTCATAAGAACCATCCGTTAAGTTTTGAAAAAATCGGTTAACAAAGACACAACCAAACAGACAAAGATGAGTTACTGACAATATTTCGTATTATGCTTTAGTATATGAATTACTATTTTCCTGTTGGTTTTGCCTTTTAATAAAAAATTAAAAAAATACCACAATTAAATATATAGAATATAGCAAAATCTGAACACTATTTATTGAATGTTGAATAAGTATTACTAAATTGCTAGAAGTTTATTTATTATTTATTATTTGAAAGATTTCTTAGAAAACCATCATATACTTTGTGTTTATTGAATTCTAATATAACTAACTATTTAAAACTAGTCTTGAATAAATCTCTTAGACTTTGGATATTGAATCCAGTGTGCTGTGGGATTTTTCAATACACACCTATTTAATTTATTTCGGTCATAATTATTATTGAAATTGTTTGTTAGTCATAAATTAATTTTTTATGTATATTTTTAGCATTGCAATCTTGGAAATAAGCATCTTAAAAATATTTACATACATTCTAAATATTGTGAATTTTAGTTGTATTGAAGCATTAGTTCTGCAGGGTCAGAATTTCATTGGACCAATCTCATTTAGTTATTTATTTTGGTTCCAGTGCCTTTCTAACTTCATGATGAAATTTTCTTGTCACATGCTGCCTGTGTTCATGTTCAATTTTGGTCAAAGTAGGTAAAATATAATTTCTAAATTCGTTCTCCCAGCTTCTCCATTTATGGTCCGAATCCCACCGAAATGCATATTGAAAATTTCAATTCGCATATATAGCCCAAGACAATCGGGATGGATTTTTGAAATCCACGTTACTCTTAATTTTGACCTGTCTTCTGGGTGCTAGTAATTCTCTTATTGTGATGGACTTCATTATTAAGCCTTAATTCGAATGCTTTCTACATAATTGCCATAGGAAAGCGAAATAAAGGCTAATTGACTAGGCAGAAGCACCTTAGCTCCTAAGACACTAGTGTTTATGTCTTAGCTATCTATGGTACAAGTTAAGCTCAATTATGATTTGTTTATTTATAGCCAATAAGTTGATGTCTCCTATCACCTTATCAATTCTGCAAGTGTTGACAATATCAATGTCGACCTTATAGAGCGCACGCATTGTATTATAAGTATATGATGATTTGCCTGTTTTATATTTTGTGTGATAAACTTAGTAAACTGCAAATTTTAACAATCATATGCTACGAAGAAANCCTGGCCGCTGAACATAATACCTCACAAAAGACTATTGGTAGCATTTTACGTGAAGATTTAAAGTTAACACCTTATAAGACAAGAAGAAATAAATTATTTGGTGCTGGTGGTGAGCCTGTGTCATCTTTTGCGATGAGAAAATTTTTTCAGTGAATGAGAGTTTAAATAGTCAAAATAAACGAGTGTATGCCACATCTCTTGCAAATGTTGACCCGAAGAAATTGTACATTTCACGGCCTCAGAAACCTTTGTCCGTAATGGTTTTTGCGGCAATCAGTGGTTCAGGAATTTCTGACCTAAAATTTGTTGATCTTGGTGTAAAAATTGATCAGCACTATTACACAGACTGCATTTTACATGACACTGTGCTTCCTTGGGCTCAAAGAACTTTTCAAAATAGGCCATACATCCTCCAGTAAATGTCAAGAACCCTTCCATTCGCTTCGAAACCAACCAGGGTTCCCCAAATAAATTGAGGGTTCACAATGTCAATATATTTTTAAAATACTGCCTCGAAAGTATATTTATGCTATTGTAGGGCAACAGTCTCCATTTTCAATGCATATCAAATAATAATTAAATTCAATAAGGTATGGCATTGTGCAAATAGCAAATTCTTTGATTTGTGTATGGCATTGTGCAAATAGCAAATTCTTTGATTTGTTTATTTTAGCGACTTGTTTCATCCGGTAGCAGAGTGCGTTTAGATAAATACCTACCTTGAGATTTTATTTCATAAGAACCATCCGTTAAGTTTTGAAAAAATCGGTTAACAAAGACACAACCAAACAGACAAAGATGAGTTACTGACAATATTTCGTATTATGCTTTAGTATATGAATTACTATTTTCCTGTTGGTTTTGCCTTTTAATAAAAAATTAAAAAAATACCACAATTAAATATATAGAATATAGCAAAATCTGAACACTATTTATTGAATGTTGAATAAGTATTACTAAATTGCTAGAAGTTTATTTATTATTTATTATTTGAAAGATTTCTTAGAAAACCATCATATACTTTGTGTTTATTGAATTCTAATATAACTAACTATTTAAAACTAGTCTTGAATAAATCTCTTAGACTTTGGATATTGAATCCAGTGTGCTGTGGGATTTTTCAATACACACCTATTTAATTTATTTCGGTCATAATTATTATTGAAATTGTTTGTTAGTCATAAATTAATTTTTTATGTATATTTTTAGCATTGCAATCTTGGAAATAAGCATCTTAAAAATATTTACATACATTCTAAATATTGTGAATTTTAGTTGTATTGAAGCATTAGTTCTGCAGGGTCAGAATTTCATTGGACCAATCTCATTTAGTTATTTATTTTGGTTCCAGTGCCTTTCTAACTTCATGATGAAATTTTCTTGTCACATGCTGCCTGTGTTCATGTTCAATTTTGGTCAAAGTAGGTAAAATATAATTTCTAAATTCGTTCTCCCAGCTTCTCCATTTATGGTCCGAATCCCACCGAAATGCATATTGAAAATTTCAATTCGCATATATAGCCCAAGACAATCGGGATGGATTTTTGAAATCCACGTTACTCTTAATTTTGACCTGTCTTCTGGGTGCTAGTAATTCTCTTATTGTGATGGACTTCATTATTAAGCCTTAATTCGAATGCTTTCTACATAATTGCCATAGGAAAGCGAAATAAAGGCTAATTGACTTGGCAGAAGCACCTTAGCTCCTAAGACACTAGTGTTTATGTCTTAGCTATCTATGGTACAAGTTAAGCTCAATTATGATTTGTTTATTTATAGCCAATAAGTTGATGTCTCCTATCACCTTATCAATTCTGCAAGTGTTGACAATATCAATGTCGACCTTATAGAGCGCACGCATTGTATTATAAGTATATGATGATTTGCCTGTTTTATATTTTGTGTGATAAACTTAGTAAACTGCAAATTTTAACAATCATATGCTACGAAGAAATCGTTGTGAAAATAAAGTTTTTTAAGAGCTAAACATTTAAAGTTTCACATTTTCAGGCTGAGAGAATACGGGTTAGGAAGAACATATATTTCCTAACTAATTTATAACAATAACATACGTGTCATTTATCTCATTCAATTCATGTATTTTGTCAAATACATAAGCATCGTAATATGGCGTTGTAATGTAAATTTTTTTTATTGATTTCAATTATGTGTTCATGTTGGAAAACAGAATATGTTAGTGATATAAGTTTGCTTTAGTAAACAACTTTAACTCTTGTTAATGGAGACTATTATACCAATGCAAAATTTCCTGCACTTTAGAAAATCAATAATTTGAAAATTTAGTAAAAACAAATACTTTCTTTTCAAATCAGTTATTTAAGTTGAGCCCTACTGTAATGTAAAAAAATTTCGAAAAATATATACAGTATTAATATTTTGCGTCTTCATTATTAATACAAAATTGCTTAACATATTTATCTTAGTGTACAACTATGAATCAAAACATGCCTACAAAGTAAAATTAATTGCCAATTTAAATGCGAAAATTTGAAATAAGCTTCACCATATTAGAAGATTAAATTTACAAATTAAATATAACTTAGGAACAATACAAAAACAATAAACTATCTTCCATTGAGTGGAAAGAAATTTGCACTTATATTTTCAAAATTAAAATTATTTTAGAGTCAACAAACACGTCAACTACAACATAAAATAGCACCAATATAATATAATAATTGAATATAAATATTATTTAAAACATCTCCATTTTACAAAAATATTTAGGAAAAATCTTTATAAGATTTTTAATTTGAACATTTGGAAAAGTTCTTTCCTGAACGCATGGATACTGAACGTATATATAATGGGATTAACGCAAGAATTCAGTGCAACCAAAACATGTGTAGCAAAAACAGGCCATGCGTTGTAATCAATGTAAACGACATGAGAACAATGCAAAAGCCACTGTATTTTGTTTGGGGAAACACAAAATACGTATGTGAATCCAGTCTAAAAGTAAATTTCAAACAAACTTCATCATTTTTTAATGCTTACTTTATCTAAGGTCTGGAACCAAAGCATCCCACAAATATTATAATCTGCATAATTACTTAGATGGCTATTTGTATAAAATCTGAGCAAGCAATCTTTGTTAATCTTGTTTTAACTTACAGCTATTCAACTGTTTGTAATGAATAAGAACAAGTATTTAAGTTATTAAATCTTCTATAATCCTATAGATTTCTAAATTAAAGAATTTTATTATTTAAAATATTTTACCAATAAAACAAATTTAAAATTGCTTCATAAATTTTTTTCGTTGTTTTATTACATTGTTGCAATAAATTTTAATTTTCATAAAAATTGAATTTGACTCCTTTCTTTCACAATAGACTAAAATTCCCTTTTTCTAAAGAGCAATGTTAGTAAAATTTTAATCAACTCAATACAATTTATGGACCTGGGCAACCACCTACTAAAACAGATGGAATATTTCCGCAAAATGTATAGCCGAATTACAATATTGGCATTAGCACTTTAAAATTCGAGGCATTTTACGACGTGCAACTATAACTAAGATTTAGTCAGCTATTTGCTAGTTTGCAATATTTTCATAACATTGAAGTAGTTTGTACTTAACGTAAAATATAAATGATATTCGAAAGATTCATATATGAAAAATGGTTTTCAACTCTATATTTAACATATGTAAACCTGTATATGTTCAAGAAAAATATTGAATCTGGCTTCAAGATTTTCATTAAAATAGAAAATTGAATTTTATATGATAATATTTTAATAAAGATAACATCACTATAGGAGTATTTGTCACTGACGACACCCTCTAGCGGTAATTTCGATTATGTTAAGGATATTTTTCTAAATTTTCTCCAAATCTCCAAGCGTAAATCGGTTACTTAACGTGGTGTTACGCATAAGGAGTCGAATGTCTTAAGAGCATTGGCTTGCTTACTTATGGACACATTTTTCAGTTAAGATAGATCCTTCATAAGAGTAAAAAACAAATTTTGAATAAATTCTATCAAAAGATTACAGATTTTACTCAAATAATTGAAATATTAAATATAGTTGGTGGTTGCTTACCACTAGCGCTGTTCGAATGACAGCCTTTGTTCCTTTTTGCGCACTTTTGCCACCTTTCAGAGTTTTCTTGTAAAGATTTCGGTAGATTAATGTATAAAGCAATGTCATCGTTGCAGTTGGGATCAAAAGATCAACAATTACCTGATGAAATCCAGCAAAAGGCCTCCACCGTTCAAAGAAAACTTCATCAAACACACAGCTCCCATCTAAATCTCTCTGATTTTACCAAATCTTAATATATTCAATCTACAGCACGGAAAAGTATCTGTGACCTTTAAAACCAAAATAAAATATACAGTCAAATGCATATTGAAAAAAATTCAATCTTTAGACTAATACAATTGTTATTCTCATAGGAAAATTTAAACCTTCGAATTTAAAATGATGGATAAATTTGATAAAAACAAATCAAATGGTCCGATGGAAAGTCAAGTTGTTTAGTGCGCTAGAATTTCAGGCTATTTCAATTTTTATTTGGCATGTGAATGCAATTTGTAAACAAAAATCTATATATATATA
>CABFPE010000179.1:972584-1008245 GCA_900660155.1 Hofstenia miamia | reverse complement strand
TGTTTTATTGAATGACATTAATTATATTTCGGGTTGGGTTTTGGTCAAATATCTTTACACATTTACAATCCTGATGTGCAAGGCATACTATAAAAGTAATTAAATTTGCTTATTCAACCCATAGCCATTACCGGTTGTCACCACTCGTAACCAGCAGACCATTTTTGGATCAATACCAGCACATTAACGCGAGTTTGGAGTCATAAATTAGCATACAACACGCCTTGGAGATGTTTGTATAATATGTCGTTTGTTAGATAAGCCTTTAAAAAGGAGTAACTTTTGTAAACCTTAGTCCATAATATCTAATCTGTAGGCGTCCTTTTGCAACATGAAATCTGCTTTACTGTGAACGTATTCAATTTTCTAACAGTGCTGAAACTAGTTTACAACATCAATCAATTCTCTATGGATTTTGAAACATCATTGGATTTCAAAATATACTAAAATGATCTTAGAAATTTCATTGTATATTTAATTAATTCTTCTTTATTTCTTTTATAATAAATGTTTTTGACATTTTCATAATAAGAATTCTTGGTATAGCTTTGCTTGAATTTAAAATTCAAAGAAAAATATATTATTAACGAGAATTGAATTTAAAAGTATAGCAAGTGTTTCTATATGTCTATAATATAGAACCAAAAATATATTTCAAACGAAGCTCCAATCCCAAAAAACTAAAATTTCTCCTTAACTTATATATATATATATATACTGTACATTTGATTATTGTGAGAAATTAGGCATTGGCGAAACTACATGTAAATGACATTGGTGAATATATGAACAGACTTCTGAATTCAAAAATATTCATCCATCACCAAAATCTTTATATGATAGGGGTTCTGGTGAATTGAACATCATCCTTCACTAAATAACCTTTTTATAAATTATTTGGCTTTGCTTAGACATGTGAAACCTATATTACTATCTAACGTCTTCTGTGAATACAATTTATTTTCAAAAAATTGATGTGTTATATTTTTTGTTAACAAGGCCCACGGACAGCCAATCATTAAGGCACTAAATTATATTCTTGATGTAGTAATATTTACCAATACTTACTACTTAATGAATGCTTCACTTAAATTCAAAACAGTATCAAGTTTATCATATACATGATGTTTGATATTGCAATATATCTAAATAGGCATTTATTAATTAGGATTATAAGATTATAATATTGTGCTAAAGTATATTTGAGTAATACATTATATATATATATATATATATATATATTTGCACATTGCATAGTTGATTTCTAGATTTCTAAATATTAGTCCCATAAGTAACTATTTTAAAAAAATTATGAAATTCAGTTCCTATCAATCTTGAAATAAAGGAAACCCTAGCAAATATGGGCGAAAAAACTAAACAATAGTAAGAGAACTATACTTACTCAATTAGAAATAATAAAAATATTTTGTACCAAACCATTATAAACATGAACAAAATTTCGATTGGGAGAAAACCGCGATCAGTGATTGGTTAAAACCATTTATCAAAAAATGCAGGAACTTTGTATAATTGATATACAACTAACAATTAAAAAAAATTGGATATAATATTAACATTAACATATATGATAAGATCACTTAAGATGCATAAATGTCATCAGTTTTTGTATATCACTCATTATAAAATCAATCTATTTGCAAGCATTAATTGACTGTTTCGTTTTGATTAGGTATGATTAATGCATTTACTTTCAAAAATAATAAATGACACCTAACTACATTAGGAATGGCCTTAAATATGATCATTTAAGTGTTGGTAATTTTTTATTTGATCATCACGTTATGCTCTACCTAATAGAAGTCCATAGCTAAGCATGAACATGTGATGGAACCAATTATATTTATCTAATTTACAAGGAAATCATCTGATTAGCTTAAAAAAATTCAATTTAGAAAACAGTTTTCCAATAACCAAGAGAAGTCAAGCATTGAATTAATATTGCACTTGTAAAAGCACTGAGAGTGACATAAATTTTAGAATGACTTTCAAGATATTGATGTAATATGTCCATAATTTAAAACGTCTTTCATATTTACAAGAACAATACACATACTGCTAGACTAGGTTCCATTCTCAGATATATGTTAAACGATTTTGACTAGCTAACTGACCCCAAGGCAGTATTAGCAAACTTAAAAAATAATACTAATGGATTGCCATAAGCATAAATTTAATACCTGAACAAAAAGAGCGATTTTAATCGGCCATAATATTGTTCAGTTCAGACTAACAACAGGAAATCTATTATCTAAAAGATGTAGATAAAGCGATAAACAACTACAAATAACTAAATAATACTATAACTAAATGGAATTAAGCTAAACAACTAAATCAGACATCCACAAATATCATCCAACTCCACATTATATTGCCAACAAATTTAAATTTTAAGAAAATAATTTTCCATTTTTTCTATTGCAATATCATTGCAATATACTATTGCTTAGAGTTTAATATTGTCTTCCTTTACTGAAAATGATTATTAATCTCCATTTACTCAACAATAATGCTTCAAAAACGCTTTGCCATGTTTTGAATTTGGACATGTTTCAAACTGTGCTGTTGGAAAGCATCATTTGTTATTAATCGAACGATGATGCGAAGGTCCCATTCTACTGCTGCTTGTAGAAAATTATCACATGCCATTTAACCGTTGCAATATATTTCCCATTAAAAAACGGACTTATAAAAGTAAAAAGATTTTACTTTTTTCAATTCTGTTGCATACAACTAACAATACCCGTACGTAGTTTTGTGTGATGCTCACCAAAACAACGCTCACATAGCATCACTTCCTAAAGTGAAACTTGCTCGAGCTCCAGATAAAACCTGCTTTCCTTTCTATTGTTCTGGAAAATTCAAACATTGGGAATTTTCCATTCAAAACACAACATAAGTAGGCCTTTTCCACAGAAGTAACTAGAGAGTTAAGAGGTTCAGCCTCCTTGTCAAACAAACTCATGCCTTTAAGAGACTTCAATTATTTTAGCATAGTAAAACTATTGATACTCATCAAGGGATTTGAACAAAATAATAATTATAATCCTTAGAAATCGATGCATGACCAGTGGGAGCGGAAGAGGGCGCAGGAGACACTTGCTCGCTAAAATCAACATTTCAGAAAAAAAACATCCTAAATTTTGTAATTTAAGCAGTAAAAGTACTTTTAGTTAGTATGTTGGGTAATAAATCTAACTTGCCTCCCCAATCAAAATTCGTTCGTCAGCCATTTTGTACATGTATTAGCTAAAATTAATGCAAAAACTAGAACAAAAATACTTAAATTTACACATGATCTTCCATTACAATTGACCTTCTTAAAAGAATTCGTAGCTTCTCCACTGTCATGCACATTTTGGCCGCAGCACATACGCGTTCTTCATGACTGTCAACCAAAGAGTGTGGACACTGCTTTATTAAGAAGACCCACTTGAGCAACTTTCTTTGATGTAGTTTACCATTCTAAATCTATTACTGATATTAATTAATAAGAATCACTGATATTTTAATGCTATGAATTCAAATCATAATATGGATTAAATTATAGGGCTTAACCCTAAATTGCCTTGTGTACCAAATCTTCAACCACAAATATCTTTATGTTTCACACTTAGAGGCTGTGACACTTAATGCGATATGACTGGAGATTTCGAAGAAAGTCGGGCCTAGAAAGAAATTTAGGTAATTTTTTTTCCTTTTGACATGTATTGTTTAGCAAGTCTAAAGTCCATGTTTTTGGAAGTAGTGAGAATTTCTTAAACCTCATAATCTCATGTTGTGCATAATTTCCATGGCTTAGAAAAGTTCTGCAATTTGCGTTATAGTTGGAACTTGATGATTTAAATTTTTCATAAAGATTTCTAAGGAATTTTGTCTGCTGACTTACTGTAAGGTTTCTTTTCACATTATACATGCATTTTGGTGTCCAATATTTTTACGACAAAGAACATTCAGAGAAAAATCATACAAAAGGATGTCGCCATGATGCAACCAGTCTTCTATCATCAATGTATCCTTGCAAGTAATCATTTCACACATGATCTCATTGCAAAGACACAGCATTTACTTTGATTAAAACTTCATACAAAAAACCAATTACAACAGTTGAATTTTCGAAGAATCATTCAAATTTCAAGATAATGGAATAAACTCTGTCATATAATTTTTCATTACAATAGTCACAATGAAATATCTCCATTGCTGTAAGCCAAGATCTATGAATATATAAGCAACATCATTCAATACTAAAAAATTTCTTAAACTTAAATGAGTTTTGAATTTAAATCTTCACACAATGATCATCTGGAAATATTTTATCTCAAAAAAATAAATTATCTGTTACATTTTTACATTTTTAGTGGGTAGGGTAATGTCTTCTTATCCTATTAGAAATTTTTAAGCTCATGTTTGTCCCTAAATTTAAATTTTTGTCTTATGAAATTTCTTGAATCAAATATTAAACATTACATACAAAAGTTATTTGAACAAAGACAAGCAACAATATGAAACATGTGTAAATTTGTAACAGACCAGCGGACAGTAATCTGCTAACTTCTCCACATAATTTTGAAATTCTTCTATTGAAATGCTTTCAGGATACACAACGACTCCTTCAACACTTCAGTTTCACCATCAAAGTTTATCGGGTGGTGATGATTTTTGAGCAAACCGAATAATCACCGATCTAGATAAGGGATTATTGTGGGTGCCAAGCCAGTTCCATACCTCTTCTATTAAAATTAATCTTAGATAAAGCTTGCAACATGTGGTCTAACACTGCAATTTTGAAAAAGCAAATCACTGAAGTGTATTGGGTTTGCAAGAAATATTCTCTATTTCTTTCCAAAAGTATGCAGAAACGAAGAGCATGGTGCTTTTATCTGTCATTCCCTGATGTGGAACAACTGGTTTTGTCTTACTTTCTGCAGCCCAGAATCATGCGTTCGATTCACTGTGTTCTAGCGAGGAATTACGATGTATTTTTGCAAAAGATGGGAAATTATCTGGATGCAATGTGACATGGGAGGATACAATAAAAATTACAAAAGAAAATTCTTTAATACCGTCAAATGGAGTAATAATAAATATTTATCAATTAAAAACCTGCAAACGACTTCAATGATTTCTCTGGAAATCTGCGTTTTGATCTTCATATATTTCTTGGTTTACTATTTTACGTCTGTGATTTTAGTATTCTTGGAATTGTATGTGCTATCGTCACAATGATCTGAAAAATGCAGAATAACAAAGTATTTTTATCAATGTTTACAAAACTCAATTATAAGCTTTTGCAAACAAATAAGTGATATACAGATTGCCAGAAATGGTAAAATTACATCAGCATCATCAAGCTAAACATACTAGACTAAGAATCACATCGACTGTGCTTTACTGGTACAAGGAGTGCAATTTGATCAGTAGCTTAAGTCTACTTGATGACTATAAATCAAAATTTCGTTATAAGGACAAAGATTTCACAAACCACTTCCCCGTAAAAATTTCTTTAAGCGCATCCTATTATATATCTCGTAATATTACATGTTACAGAAGCTTTTGTAACACTGATCTTAAATTGTTCTCTGAACTCATCCTACATTATCTGTTTGAAATTACTGATGGCCATGCCACCAGTTCATGGTAAAACTGGATTACGAGATTTATAAACCTATGGGTACCAATGAGAACAAATCACCGTCAAAACCTTCCCCCATGGGCTTCTCAATTGACTTCCAATAAAATCAAAAAATTAGAAGCACTAGACAGGAAATTTCGGAGAGATACAAAATCAAACAATTCATCACCACTTTCAAAAATTGCTCTATTAAAAAATGACATTGAAGTGTCTTTATCCGAGGAACAAGCAAATTGCAAATGTACAGTGCTTGCATTAAATCATACGTCTGACTTATATAAATATTTAAAGTCTTTAAGGAAATCGGATACATTACCTTGTTCAATGAAGTATGAAAACAGAGTAGCGAATGCTCAGATGGAGAAACCTGAACTCTTTAATGACTTGTTTCATTCAACATTCTCGCAAATCTCTACGGAGCTCTTGACTTTCGACCCGAAAATTCCACCTTGTGGTTTATTAAATGATTTTGAGACTTTATTTCCAGCAATAACTCAAATGTTTTTAATCTTAGTGTTACTAAATCCTCTGGAAATGATAACTTACCGCCGTTAATGTTTTAAAAGTTAGCATTTATTTTACCAGAATTAAGGAATTAGTTAACAATTACAAAAAGGTAACTCTTTTAAATGTGGTATCGAAGATTATGGAGAAATTTATGTTCAATCAAATCTATAATTATTTCTAATACCTCTTTCCAAGCAACCAGTATGGGTTCCGCAGGGGTTGTTCAACTATATTACAACTCCAAGATTTCCTGAATAACGTGTACACAAATTATGACTTATATATATCTACTGAGGTAATTTATCTAGACTGGGAGAAAGCTTTTGATAAGGTTTCTCACAGAAAATTACCATTGATATGAGTATCTCAATGACTAGTTCACAGTTATGGTCATTTGCAAATGACACGAAATTAGTAAACACATCTTCTGATGATAGTTCAATGCAAGTAGATAATGACACGCTGTACTCTTGGGTCTGCGCAAATTCACTGAAATTTTCTTATGGTAGGTGTCATCAAATGATTATCAGAAAGACCGATCCAAGTATTAGGAAGATTGGAAACTTTGACATAAATCTTGTGAGTTCAGAAAAAGATCTTGGTCTCCTTATTGATGATTCTTTATCATGGTCATTTCACAAAAATGAGCGGTTGGGAAAAGCTTATAAATCCTTTTTCAATATTAAAAGAGCTCTATCTGCTTTTCTACCAACTATACAAAAAGTCAAGGAGTTTAACTCATATGCAGACCTGTTGCTTGTTATGCATCTCAGTGCTGGTCAGCCACAGGAAAAGATATGAGAAATATCGAAAGCCTACAACAGCAAGCTACTAAATGGATGTTAAATAATTATGAACTAAGCTATAAGGCGAGGCTGATATGGTACGTCCCGCCTCCTCGTGGTGATTAGCTGAACTTGACGTCATCTTTTGTCACTGCCCTTTTTCTTAGGCCACCAATCACGACTTGATGGAGGTCTTCCACAATTTACGTTATCTGACTCAATGTTGCTAAATTTAGTTACTAAACGTCAAACAGGGCGGTATCTTCGTTTGAACTATTTTAAACAGCAGCGAACTAGTGTAGATTGCTGATATCAAACCGGATTAAGTTTCAAATCTTAAAAGCCAAATGCGAAATAGCTTTTTAGATATTGCATGGGTTGAAACTTAATTGTACTTACTAAATAGCTGAATGTATTTTCAATATTGTTGGTTTTAAATTATTTACATGGTCAATAAGAAGATTTGTAATAATGCACAATCGTAGATAATGACACCAATTATCTGATATTTGTAAAGTATATTACCCAAATAGTTTTTGTATATCAGAGGCTCACGCCCTTCAGTTGAATCTGTAAATACATTTATTTATTTATTTATTATTTATTAAATTTGAAAAATTGAATATTTTAGAGCAAGTAGATTCATAGATTTCAAATACGGTATGAAAATTTGAATTAGTATAATTCGCAGGTGAATTTCAGTTGTGGCTGTTGGAAAGGAAATCAAACATTAATTGTAATAGATTGTGACAAGTCGCATTAATTTTTTAAAAAATACTACAGTTTCCCGCAGTAAACTCTACGGTAGCAAAATGAATGTTTCCAATTGTTCTTTAATAGTCATCATATGCTTTGCAAGTGTACGCGATTCATATACACAAATATGTAGAGAGGAACACATTGAACGTATTGAAGTCGATGCTAACACAAAAATCACATGCAGACCAAACAAAAATCTTAAAATGATATACAACTGGAGGAATATAAGATATTAAGGACTCAATTCAAATGCAAGTCTTGGTGTAACTCACATTCCAAAAAAGTTTCACAAAGATGCATCAGTGACTTTTGAAGATTTAAAAATTGAACATGCTTACCCAACAATTAATGTTAAAAAGCTATCATTGAGAAATGTTCATTTTATTTATAGAGGAAAGGCATTCCTTGATCGGCATTATACACATAGATTGACTGCTTTGAATATTGAAAATTCATATTTTACTGATCAAAAAGACTTACAATTAAAAGATCTTCAACACTTATTTTTAATCCAAAATGGTAATTTAAATGTCTCAATATCCAATTCTATATTTAGTCAATTTTCCAAACACTCTATTTTTCTCTTTGATGGTTCTAAAAAAAATGGTAATACAATAATTTTTAGAAATAATTCCGTTACCAATAACAAAAATATTTATAGCATAATGACTGTTAAAAACTCAGCATTGTTTCTTGTCAACAACAAAATTAATTTCAACGTCAATCTAATTACATTTTTGTATGCAATAAATTCCAGTATTTTATTTAGCAACAATACTGTTTCAATGAATTTGAAATTTGTGCAATTCATTAGAAGTATTTCTAACGACCCTATAACCATAAACTTTGCAGACAATCATATAAAGCTCAACTATATTAGAATCTTTTTAAAAGTTAATGGAAAAATGGCACAGATTACAATGAAACGCAATATGTTTTTCAAGAATGAATTTGACTATGTTCTATATGACAGTTCTTCTAGTAAGAAAAGATATTATACTTTGGAGAATGAAGAATACTATTTGAATAATTTTACATTACTAAGATTTAAGAACTTCTCAGCAGAACTGAAAATATCTCATAGCACCTTTGTCTTTGGGGGATTTATTCATACGACATGCCCTGTGATTGATGCAAAATTATTCAATAAAATTAAAATGATTCACTCAAATTTAACTACATGTGAGTCAAGTATACAAAAAGCAATTCAATTCCAATGTGGAGACAAACATGCTATTCAACTAGTGGATTGTCAAATCAATAAATGTCATAAACGCCCCGCAGATATTGACGCTCTTGTTGTAACTGTTTTAGCAATAATAATTGGCTGGATTCTGATGCCTTACTTACCTGTGAAAAAGAGAAAAATATTTTCATGGAAAAAATACTTTGATAAATCTACACAAACTGAGTTACAAGGAGACAATGAAAGCATTTATGATACCATTGATTGAATTTGATGTAATTATTGAATAATAAATAAGAATTTTTAAACATTAATGCGCATGTATTTTGACGTATTGTTGAAATGAGACCAGATTTTGCTTTTCAAGTACAATCTGTTTTGAAAACTATGACTTGAAGTCTCCAAAAATCTTTTGAGGTGTACAAAATTTACAAAGAAAATGCGTTTGACAATAAAAAATATGCAAACATTTGTGCTCAAATTTGATATTGTTACTACCTGAAAGATTTGAATCAAATTCAACAATGTGTTTGGTAGCAAACTTGCAAGTCTTGGTAATCAATGAAATTTCTCTAGGCGTACTCTAGGGTGACAGAATTTCGATTGGCAATGACGTTTTGTTCTTGCATTTGCTCTACACATGAGTCTATGAGTCAAACATGGGGTTGCCACGTGTATAAACATAGGAGGACGTTCTAATTTAGCAATCTCTCCTTGTACGTGAACTATTTGAAGGTTTTTATGAAAATGTTCTATATAGCATGGGACATAGCTTACTTTAATAACAGCTGGTCAACTTGCAGTACAGTAATCAACAATGAAGTAGAAAATACAGCTTACAGCTGACATTTGCTGCAAATTTTTATTTTCGCTTTTGAAGTCTTATCACCATTGCATTTGCTTTGAAGGAAAGAAAAAATTCATTTCCATTTCAATGATTTACTTACAAATTAAATCGTCTTAAATGCTAGAAATGCTACATCTCACGATGAAAACTTAGTATATATTTCTGCAACACAACATCTTCTGAATTCTCAATGTACGTCAAATGATTGTTTTAAAATCCAGAAATTTATAGCAAATTGTGAATGGCCTCATTTTTGTGAAGCAGATATCGTAGATGTCTATTGTGATGACCTTGATAAAGCTCTTGAAAAATTCAACAACATAGTGATACAAGTCTCTGACAAGAGTTGGCCTTTGAAAACGGTTACTATCTCTGATTGTCATCCTCTTTATATGACTCCATTACTAAGACATTTACTAAAAAAGAAGAGTGCTGAATCACATAAGCCTAATGAAATTAATGATCGCATAAAAACTAGCTGATTGAAAATCTTCGTCGTCAGTCACATCGCAAGGGTTCCAAAGCTTGGTGGAAGCAGGCAAACTATCTCACGGGTCGGAATTGCAAAAGAAGGCCTCCAGATACTTTTTGTGCTGAGACAATCAATGATAAATTTACACGAATCTCTACTACTGATAGTCCAATTCCAGTAAAGAGATTGGTTCTCTTTTCTCACTGCATCAGATTTTTAGGCTCTGTTTCATTTATAAGACACAACGACTGGCAGTGTTGGCATAACAGCATTTGTACTTTGGGAGAATATTAGCATGTCCTCTACTACTTGTTTGTTATTTAAGCTTGAAAACTGCCCGCGTTCCTCAGACATGGAAAGAAGCACATTTCTTTCCAATCCTTAAAGACAACAGTCACTCCTGTATAAAAGCGAAGTTATCTTCTTGGAAGCAAATAAATCTGGGCGTACCTCAAGGATCTGTTAGCGGTCCCATTTATTTGAATTTTGATATAAATGAACTCTGAATTCCTTCGGAAGTATCATTGAATAATTTTGTCCAAAAATTTGCAGATGACCATTATAGTTTGTGTTTTGGACGTAATCTACAGGATTAATTTATTATGCATTCGAATACTAAACACAAATTTACTGTCAATAAAGTTAAACCAAAGGCAATAATTGTAAAGTTAAAAAATGCAAGAATCATTCCATCAACATTTTCACCTGGTTTTGAACTCTCAAAGAAGATAAAAATTTTGGAATTAACGGTTACTAATCGGTTTCGTTTCCAACCACACATTTGAAAAGATGTTACAAAAGTTACACAGCTTGTCTACTTACTTCTTAAATTAATAAGACATGCATACAGTCCTTTAGAACTTCGATATGCTTATGAAGCACTGATAAAAAGCACAGTTACATGTGATCTTGAGGCGTATGCAGTAGCCCCACAAAATCTGCTTCTTCGTATCGATATGGCACAGGACAAAGCTATCTGATTTGGCATAGTAAACAATTTTAAACCTATTGCCAATCTGATACTAGAAAAAGAGAGGAAACGTTTAATACAGAATTTTAAAAACCTTATTAGATACTCAATTGTAGAGCTAAAAATATGTTTTTGTTATATTCTGAATGTTATTATTATTATTTCATTTCTTCTTACAGCTTCACGCTGGTATCCCTCTCAGCTCAGGGAACTCACCAGTTCCCAGGGAGTCTGAGAGCTTTCCTCAGGACTCTAGCTGTTCCTAACAATGCTGCCTTCTGTGCTACTGCTCCTCCCCAACTTGGTACTCCCAACTCCTCCAAGTATCTCGTATGCTTCTTACTCACTGCTCTTAGTGCTCCTACTACTAGTGGGACTACTTCAACTTTTTTCAACTTCCACAGCCTTTCTATTTCCTCTGCCAACTCCCTATACTTGTCTATCTTCTCTTTCTCCTTGCTTTCTACATTTCTGTCCTTTGGTACTGCTATATCTATCACTGTTCCCAATCTTGTCTCTTTGTCTACCACTACTATGTCTGGCCTCCTTGCTTCTATCACCTTGCTTCACTTGATGTTGAAGTCCCACAGTATCTTAACCCTCTCATTTTCTATGACGGCTTGTGGCTTGTGCTCATACAGAGAGTGGATACAGAGGGGGCCGAGTGGGCACGGGCCCCCCTTCAAAATATGAAAAATTCATTAAAATTTTACAATAAAAATTACAAAACAAATTCCTTAATATCATCAAATGGAATGAATCGGAATAGTTTTTTAAGTTTTTTTCAAAGATCTGGTAATTGTAAAATGTATTTTATTGAATTTTACACAATAATGGGTCCTATTAATTCTGAAATTTCATTTCAATAAAAAAAATATTTAGTTTTCAGCAATTTTTATAAATATTAAAATTTCAATTCACCCTTGTGGATGGGGTGAATAGGAACGCATGTGAATTCTGTGGGGTACTTTAATTTAAGCATAAAATTTTAATAAATACTAATGAAATGAGATGCAAGATAAGAATAGCTACGGCTACCCCGTGGCACATAAACTTATAGTGAATAATTTATACACAAAAAAAACAATGTAATATATTAAGCATAGCATGAGTAATAATTAAATAAAATTTTCTCCTTGTCTACAATTTCTTATTCTCAACACTGTTCCTACTTACCCTATTTTAGAGTTGGTTAAATTTTTTGTAGTCAAATTCAACGCCATGCACCTACTCCAAAAATCCAAAAACAGATTTGTGTGCCATATCGAAACTCTGCACAATGTTTTCAAATTTTTAGAATTTAATGATTTAGCAAGAGCTTTTATTTTTGAATTGGATGATTTTCTTTAATTTTATAAACATATTTAACAATATTGATTGAAATTGAGACTAAACAATATTCATACCATTAGGTGGAAATTTTTGCAATTTACTTTTATCTTATTCCATTGGTTTATTTTGTAGAGCATAATGCCAAAATCTCCTAAAAACACAGCATCCCATTATTAAAGCGTATTTTGACATTTGAAAAAATATGTGCTAAGTCTTAAAAAATTGCACGAATTCTATGTTTCCATTTTTAGGGTCAGTAGAATATTATGAAGTCCGTACATGTTGATGAATTTCAAAAATTGAAAAAATTCAATAGTTTTGTGCCCTCTCTAGTACCCAATTTTACACTTAGTATTTTATTCTACATTGGGCTCCTTCTAAAAAATTTTTCTGTATCCAACCCTGCAATGTAAAATATTTTAGCTACTGAACTGAGAAATAAAATTTAAATTTATCACTCATCTCGCTGCACCAAATAAACAAAGTACTGACTAAATACGACAGTATTTTAACATAACATCAAGTATGTATAGATTTTTAAACTTCTATTAAATAATAGAAGTAAAATATATGTTTTATACTGCATATTCTCAAATTCAATTTTTCCTTAAGATATATAAATAGCACAGAGTGAGATGGAACACAATTGCGATCATATTTTTTAATGGGGATGAATATAGTCAAGGAAGATAATATGTGTTTATATAATTGAAAAGTAAATGCACTCGATGAAAATTGATCCTATTTTTAATATGGATATGAGATGATATACTGCTATCCCTTGAGATATGCGGTTTCAAGTTCTGTGAGTTTCAAGTTATGCAGGAAAAATATTTGCGATAACCCTTCAAATTATGGGAGGGGAAGTTCGGGCATGCGATTTTTAAATTAATTAGTAAAATCATTTTAAAATGCTACATTTGAGTCTAAGCGTGTCAAATTAGCTTCGCAAGCCAAACCCTTTAAAGAAAACCCACTGAACGGCAGGTTGCTCTCGTTTGCGACCTAAGAGGGTACATGTATTATTTCATGCGCTACCGAATGTTTTATGAAGAAAGGAAGAGAAAAGTCTTCAATTAACTTTTGATAAATTGTTTTGTGGAAATAAATAAATTGTAAATTGGTTTGTATATAATTAACTTTATAGTAATAGTGAATATCAAGTTTAAATTAGTGTAAAAATATATTTTTTTACCAATATGATAGAATTCTTGGCATATTTGATTTTTCTCCCACTGATTAGTATATTCAAGTTATGCAATTTCTAGATCTGCGTAGTATTGAAGGATTAATTAGCCGCATATCTCGAGGTATATCTTTATATTATTTCTTAATAATGTCTTAACAAACGCTTGTTTTGGGGTAACATTTCGCCGATCATAATTTTCTCCAAAAACAGGAACACGAGAACGATTTAAATGTTTGGGGGGGGCATGCTACGAAATGAAGTGGATCCATTTTCAATTTTTTAAATAAAACCTTTTGAATCTGCATATTTTTCCGATGTTTTGAGCAATTCTGTTTTCGTGAGCGATTAATTTATCTTTTTTTATATTGTTATGTATGTAGGGTAGGTCAATTCGTATTTTTAATGTCAATCAGGTAATAGTCTTAAATAAAAGGACTTAATATGAAATTGATACAATTATTATAAAAACCCTGCAACAGATATGTATAGTAATAGAAGCATAGATATAGGTATAAAAATAAGTACAGTTTGTAATATGGGATTGTGCAATTCTAATTTTATTTAAGTTATTGCTGTTAGAGTTCAAAAAAATTAATCGTAAATTGGTTTGTATATAATTAACTTTATAGTAATAGTTTATACCAAGTTTAAATTACTATAATCAAAATTGTTACAATATATATTAAAATAGACACAGAAACAATACACAGGAATGTTTTACTCGCCGTAAATGAAAACCAGTATTAGATGCAACATTTTTGAAAAATTCTAATTGATTTTGCGTTAGAGAATTTAACAATTGCTTAAAGGTAACAAGTCTAAAGTTTTACACAATACATATGTTTATGTAAAAAAATATTCGACGTATAAGCTTAATCCATAGAATTTAATCGTAACAAATACACGTTTTCTGTAAAAAAACGCATTAAAAGTGAAAATATATAATCAAATTCAAACCTAGAGCTAAGATTTCCTATAAAATTTTTATTAATCCATAAGCATTAATTTCTCAATCAAGATGCAGTGTTATACGACCAAGGCAATTTCTTGGTCATAGCTGACCGTGCAAAATATATTTTGGCCCTAGCTGGCATTTGGTCGTGATGCTTTAGCTGTGCGTTTATGTCGTAGTCGGTATTATTTACTACTACTAAGTGAAATACTGCAATTTTCAATGAAACGACTAAAGAAAATGATCAAACCGACTAAATTTTAAAAACAACAATACAAATAAAAGTCATGAAAATAAATTGTTCATCGTAATGTTCAGAAATAAAACTTTGCCGAGATTTTGGCCGTAAAACAAAATCTTTGGCCTCAGTCGGGCATTGGCCGTGGCTCTTTAACCGTAGTCGGCCGTTGGCATTGCAGCGGTTAGTGGCTAAGCCGTTGCCGCGGATGTGGCTGCAGAAGATTATCGTGAATTCCTTGTCTTAATAAGCTTGCATTCAGGAGAAAGTCTTTTTTTCTTTTTAGAGGCATAGTAAATATTACCTGCCCAAAGATTGACTTTGAACATGAACTCTGTATTGAAATACGATATTGAGAAGTGTACACTAATCGTATGAAAAAGAACTACAATGTGATTGAACAGAACTTGTATGTTACAACAAGCAGTGTAAGCTTACACAATATATTGAAAAATTGCATCGTGATTCTGGTAGCATTCAAATATCTAAGGCATTGATCAGAATTCGTTCGAAGAGGTTGAATTTTGTGGGTTGGGCGCAGACATTACAAGATATTCTCTTTGTAGGGAACAAATTATCTTGAAGAGTAAAAGTACATCATTTTATTGCAGGATTATTTATTGATAGTAATAAACCAGTAAGCTTCTCATTAACGTTAAGAGCCCTATTTTAAAAATGGATATGCAGAATTTAATGAAAATTTAAATAATGGATANTTGAAGAGTAAAAATACATCATTTTATTGCACGATTATTTATTGATAGTAATAAACCAGTAAGCTTCTCATTAACGCTAAGAGCCCTATTTTAAAAATGGATATGCAGAATTTAATGAAAATTTAAATAATGGATAGCACCTCATGTTCTTCTTATTGTTGATGTAACATCGATTTGTGCAAAACTAGCTTTATGCCAATTATTTAGGATTACCATGAACAAAATCTATTAAAGCGTTAACTGTTGGAAGGGTAAATACAAGTGAATAGATTTACCAAATTCAATGGGTTAGAATACAATTAAGGCAGTTGATATTAACAAAAAACCTTGAGATAGTGTAAGGCACTGATCATTCCCCATTACAGATTATATCTTTGATAATAATAAGTGTGACATTAAGAAGGTGAATGAAAATTTTCTTTCATTTTACATAACTTTTATACATTTAATTTTTACTTCCTTGGTTGGGTTTTCTACAATATACTTTCTTCTCATCTTATGCATTGCCTAAGCATCGGAATGCAAGTTCAATTATTTAAGCAAGATTGAAAGGAGGCCTATACAAAAGCATATTTGTGGGTTACTGTGTCGTTTTCCATTGATATTTTCGAAGCAAATATTCTTAGTTTGGTATGTTTGTGAAAGTTCGACACATCAATATAACGAGATTATTTTTTGAATTGATAAAAAAATTTACACATTTCTATCATTTTTATGATGTGCTAATTTATTTTTAAAGTATTTTTCATGTAAGCTATAAGTCCATTTAAATTAAAAACGTGTGAATAATGTGATACAATCATCCCAATAAAAAAGTTAATTTGAAATAACATCTGAAAAAATACCCACAAGCTACCGAGAAGTAACGCAAGCACTTTCCCATATACCTTTTTAATAAATAATATTTATCAAATTTGTAAAAAATATATTAAGAATGCAACAGGGTCTAGTACCAAAATTTAATATTTAAGATTCCCTTGGCAAAAACCATTTGAGAATTTAGGACAAGATTTATGATCTTTTGTGTCGTTTGCTGCTTTCACTGTTGTCGGTTTCTTTTTTATTTTATTCTTTAAAATACAGATAATCTCGTGACTCTTAGTAAATAATTAAAATTTATGCTTCATAGAAATTGTATAAAGGAAATGATTTCCCTTTATTTTTTCATTTATTTCCAATTACCTTCATAAACATATATAAATTCCATTTTAATCGGCAATTCTCAGTCAATTTCAATGAAAACTACTAAATAATTTTGTTAAAAATACCAGTCTGTTATAATAAAATTAAAGCAAAATATATCTAGTCGTTCAAGGAATTCCGGAAAGATATTAAAGCTTTAATGTTGCATTACCTGATAATTGTATGGAATGCAGCATAGTAACCATAAAATAATCAAACACATCTTTACACTAGAGAGATTTAAATTTAGCCATCATACATATATTATTTTGAAATTTTTGTATAAAATTGTTTATAGTTCCTTAACATGTTACAATATTTCCCTTCAAAGTGTACATGGTACTTCAAATGCAAAAGATTGTCCACCTGATTAATTCCATAAAATTCTCAACCACTTAAAAATTGATTTTTTTTTCAATTCGCAAAAAAAATCTGTTTTGTTGGGAAATTGTTTCAAATCACTGCAAAAGTGCCAGATAATAAAATACTGGTTTTTTTATCAAAATTTTCTTTGAGCTATTCTTTAGATAAAAATTCATAAATTTTATCACATTAGCATATGACTGAATTTATCATTTTGGGCACGCCCCATAAACTTAAGAAACTGCCCTGTGACATCTGCTTGAATTTTGCTGGCCATTCTGTCTATCCTTAAAACTGATTCTGTTACATAGACATTCTTCTTTGGACGACCGTCATTAACTATGAAGAATGTTATTTTTGCTTTGACGTTTTCCAAACTTTTTACGTCCGATTTGTATTATTCAGTTTTTTTTCTCAATTGACAGTAATTTTTGAAAATGCAAATTTAATACTTTTTGTAGAAAAATGCAATGTAGGTCTATTACGCATTTTCGCTGTAGTGTATAATTAATTACAATATATTGACGAGAGTTGAACTTAGTGGAGAATGTAATATACACAACAACTAAGGCTGTGCGATTCAGCCAAAATCAAATCGAATCGAAGTAAATGAAAATTGAATCAAATAAAAATAAAAGGAATCGAACCTTTTCAATTTTTTAGCAACCAGGCTCGTTTTAACATGAGCCCCTTTGAAAAAATTACATTTGATATAATTGTCGGTTAATATAATTACTGTTAATATAAACACTAAAATGAATATATATTTAGTATGTAGGACCATAACTCGTTCACAACACCTCTGCACACCAGGTCACCGAAGTCAAGCTAAAGCTACGGAATTCAGCAAAAATCAAATCTAATCGAATCGAATCGAAATTAAGATTAGCCGAATCGCACAGCCTTAACAACAATCTCAATAAAGCAATTTGCTGTATGCAAACTGTTTTAATGAAATCTATGCCATTATATTTATATATTAATTAGAAGCAAAAATTGTTGGGTGCGTTACTTGGAATTAAAAACTTTGAGGTCAAAAATGGCATTCATTCGTTTAATAATGATTTTGAGCAAGGCCTCTATTTTGCCTCCTTTTGTTATTTGAGTTATGAATGAAGAGACAATGGTGTCATTAAGCTTTGTATGCGGTCAAAGAATTGCTTCAATTTTCAGTTGAAGACCTTTGAATTGATAGCAATTTCATACAAACGACTATTTCAAGTGCGTGATGTGAATACTAATTTTACCGCGTTATTTAAATTTGGATAATTTTTAGGAAACTTGTTAATTTTTCTGTTGTTAGAAAAAATTGTAATAGACAATGATAAAACTTATTTTTTTCAAGTTTGTGGCCCTTGACCCGTAATATCCTTAAAGATACAAACAGGTTTGTCCCGATTTTCAAAAATCAATATAATTATTCTTTCCTAATGTAGAGTATGTTGCTAATAAATCAATAGCGACTTTTTTAATCATTCTTGGTTATTTGCTATACAACTTCACGTATACAATCAAATTTTTGTTGACTACTTAGGCATTATTCTTTTAGACATTGTCAAGATCAGGTCACTAAGATATAGTAATAGTAGGAGTTGCCTTATAATCCTTTTTTTATTTGGATTTGCTTAATTCAATTAATATAATAGCAATTTTTAGGTAGTATTAACTTATAATACATTGTTGACTTATGTCGTATTTGAATATAATTTAATCAGTAGTCTCTAAAGAATTTTTTTTTAATTTGAAAAAAAATTAAAAAACATGCAAGAGAATGTTGACTTCGGCTTGTCATTGGAAGATCTCAACTAAATGCGTAAAGCTCTTAAAATTTTGCTTAAAAGGAAATACTTGAGTGATACTTTAAATAAAATGTCAAAAGGTCTTCAAATCTATTTGAAATACTGAATTGTATAATTTCGTTGGATAATTTACTCATTTCTTGATAAAGTTCTCCTAAATGTCATCTTAAGCAACTACATTTACGAATCCATTTCCTTACATAATTATTTACATTATTTATTTTATCTAAATCTATATTTTAACAAAATAGTAAACTTACGTTTTTGTCTCAGTTGGACAGTGGCTTCCAACAGAAGTTGCCAAGCAAAACCTTGACATAACTTAATGATGATGGTGATTACTAGCTAAGGAAAAATGCTGAACTGAGGCATTTCCTATCAAAACTTAAATTTCTTAAACTAAAAAAGATTTGATGCAAAAATCAATGCATTGTGGGAAATTATTGGAAGGGGTGCAGTTTCAGCAATCCTAGCCGCCTCTGTTCCTTAGCGTCGAATGGTGATAAGGTGTCATACTTCTGGGCAAATCCATTCATTGAACATAATCCAAATTTTCTTTCTTTATTGATGCTGACTGCGTGTGTTGAAAATAACCATATTTAATGAATTTCCATAAAATGCATTATGAAGCATAAACGCATTTTTGAAGTTAACGCCAATGTCTTTACAGTTCTAAATGAAGTTGCTTCTGCATTGCATGAGAATAATTTTTAGTCTATGAGTTTGAGCATATTTCGAAGAGTTTATTTTAGAGAAATATTGAGTGCTTCTTTTTCATTTTAATTATAAAGAAAGAAAAAGATGTTATGAGTATGTTAAGAAGGACATAGATTATGTGCTTATTCAAGAAATCTTTCAAAATTCAAATTGACAAGGAAAAATTTGCTGTGGCACAAGAGTTTATCAATATATCCTCAAATCCGAAAAAAAATAACTTGTTGCTCTATGTGTTCCACTACACGCACATGTAATGTGGATTACAAGCCTTTACAACATTTGTATAGTTGCCCTTGTTATTGTAGCCTTGCACTGTATTCGCAACTATTATTAATACCAGAACGATTTTTGACTATAAGAGGATAGTACCTTCATTTATACAAATTTTAAGCATAGAACTGATAAAATTCTTAAGAAATTTTAAGATATTTCTTAAGTTGAATGATAATGTCATGGTCACTAAGATTTGTTGCTAATTGCTTATTAATATTATAATTACTGGCATGATACAAAAAACGAATTTATTTGGTAAATAATTCATATAATATCAACAAGGTCATAAGTCTACAAGTGATGGTCTCCTTACTTTCTTTACATTGCATTGATAATAAGGAGATGGAATCGGATCCAAAATTTTAGGATCCGATCCGATCCGGATCCGAAACTTCATGATCCGGATCCGATCCGATCCGATTTTTAAAAGAATTTAATTTTCGATCCGAAACGGATCCGAATATAAATAAGTATTCTTCCAATAAATAAATATGGACTTAAAATATATTTACGTTTTTTTTTCAAATGCCAATAGAAAATTTTATGTGCTAAACTCTGTCGTGAGATCAAAATGGACATATAGGAGAATACCGGAGAGCACAGAATCGGTCTTAGCTGAGGTATTGGAGAATGGGACTACTTGTCCAATAGTGCATACAAATCAACTCAAATGTAGTGAATCCTATATAACTGAAAAGGAATGCGTTGAAATATCAATGGTAAAATTTTGAAAATACAATTGTATCAAATGCTCTTCTAGAACTATAATTTATTACAATCAATTTTGCTCAGCAAATCAAAAAATTCAAGAATTGTTTCTGTCAACGATCATAAAATGGGCTTAAAATGGCTTAAGATGTAAATTGGCCTAACGGGATTTCGGCTGGGCATGGGCCTCAATTTTCGCTCATTGTCCATTTATGTTTTAAATAGATTGCTTCTTTATCTGTAATTGTCCACCCACACGAAGCAAATGCATTTCTGATTGGCGTGACTTTGATTCTGAGTGGATATTGATTATTGCTCTGCAAAAAATTCCAAAAAATTTATTTCTTGGGATATTTGTAAGCTTTGTAGCAATCTAATTCCTTAAAATTGTCATCAACTATAATCACTATATATTTAAGGAGTTTAAATAGTTGAGTTTATTATGGTATAACCGCCCTATTAATTTTATGTCCAAATCCGAAATCACCATTTTGCAATGTTACTATGAATTGAGAACAAGAAAGATAAAATTTACTTCAAAATTGCAGCTAATACGATGAAAAAAGAGTAGCTGAAACAATGGCATACTAAAGAACACACGCAAAAATTTATATTGCAAGACACTAAAAAATTGTAGTAGAGTGCATTAATTCATTTTTCAAGCTAAATTTGAGATATAAATATAAATTTTGAATTTTTCTTTTCATTGAAATTGAATACTAGTTTGGATTACAAATTTTAAATTATGTAAAAGCAACATTAAATAATTGAATACCCTATTATTGCCATGCACGGGTTATGGATTTATAAAAATTTTTTTAATAATAATTACAATTATCACAACCTTCTGAAATCTAAGTTGATCTTGGCATTCAAAGTTGCCTAAAGTGCATCTTACATGACAATTTTATAATTATATTAGTATCATTAAATTTGGCGTGTTTGCAGCAACTAATGTATGCCACTTGCTTCCCTGTGTTTCTTCTACTTTTCCATTTGCAAGTTTATATAAACAGATGTTTTTGGTTTCTTTACAATTTTATTTTTATGCGTTGGCTAACATGAATAGCATTTTCAGATTTAAAATATTCATCACCAATTTTATATGTTGTTAGAAAGAATAAAACGGAACCTGTCACATGAACAATGAAAGTCAATTACTAAATTTCACTTAGAATGAGATTGTTAACACATTTAAAGTGGCATTCAATGTAAAAATGTGAAAAATGTATAAAATGTACAATATACACTTTTTAAAAATTTTTGGATCGGAAACAGATCCGAAATTTTCTTAAAATTTAGATCCGATCCGATCCGATCTGAGATCCGACCCGATTCCAACTCTGGTTCACTGTATAAAAGTGGACTTTTCTAAAGCTTTTGATCGTCTTCATAAATAAGTCATTAACAATTTTAAATCATTACTAAAAATAGAACAACACACAAATGAATTGTAGCCATATCTCCGATCGTTCTCAGAGGCCAACCTGGAATGGAATAACACATAATTCCATTCATATTTATATTGGAATTGGCAGTTCCCAGTCGACACTTGGTCGTCCTAGTCTTTTTAATATTTTACCTATTGATCTGAAATGACTAAATGAAAAACTATGATTTTTTGTCACATACCCCAAATCTTGCAAATTCAAACTTTCTATTTGCCAAGAATATAACAAATTTGAAAATCAATAACATGGGAATAAGGAACTCCAAACGGAACCACACAATATTCAACTTGAAAAATAAACCATATTTGGTGCTAATATTCGTTCTAAGTTTTCTGTTCAAGAACATATAAAGCAACTGTTAGTTACTCTCAGTAAATCTGTAATAATCGCGTGACCTTAACTTTGCGCGAATGTCATCAACTGAAAAATCCATAATGTCTTTAATGCCGATGTTCTATCAAAAGTTAGTTACGTTTTCCCATCTATGGTAGTTATTTTCTAGTCATTCTACTATTCAGCAGTTTCATGACAAATGTCATAAACGGAGTTGCAGCCCTAAACATTATTCCCTTAAGGCATTGCTTTTTACTGAAGACACCAAATATTTTGTCGGTATCAACCGTAATTCACTGCACCCTCTTTATGAAAAATCTCAAGTCGGATCAGTCTTTTTAGAATTCCTAAACATGGACTACTCTAGGCCTGACCGGGTTGAGAGTGGGCCGCACTTTAGCTCCAATTAATGACTGAGCAATTCGGCCATATTAATTTTATCTGCTGCAAGTATGTTCGTAGAGAAGTTTCCCTCACTTTGAGCAAAGATCTGATGCTACATCTCCAATGGTGCGACTGATTTTCTTATAAAATGCTATCCTAGAGTTCATAAACAAAGAATAACGAAAATGCTTTAATGGAAATTAGTAAAGGAGGCCTGCATTTTTTCATATAGCTAATGTATTGAAGAAAATGGATCAAAATTACCTTAATATTTCAATTTTAAGGTATATAACTAGAAAAGGTAATGCATAGAAGAAAAGTCAAATTGATATTGATCCCCACGTGGTCCAGAAGACTGTTGTGCATTTTAGAGAAGATGAGAGAATCTGTGCATGACTAAAGTATGGTTGTGCTACGTCATAGAGTGAATAGGGGATTCCAAACCCAGGAGAAGAGTAAATATCCAATGACTGCCTGTCATTGGTGTAGTGAAAGAGTTGCAATGTTGACTTCTGCTAGTAGCTGCAATTAGGAGATGCATTTACAGGTGGCTGTTTTAGTTTGAGATGATATACAAAAACTATAACCAAGAAAGTACACAGTGCATAGACCAATTGATAAGAACGTTATCTGAGTGCATGAGATGTTCATAAGATGAAGTACAAATTCTACTTAATTCGTGCTGATTGTGATAGAACTAGCAGAAGATTGTCTATGTGAGCCCAGCTGATGCATCCGAATTCGCAAAAGAGGTTAGAGGAGAATTAGTCAAAGGTTGACAAGGTGCAACAGAGCATGAGAGCCCAACAAGTTCTTTGGTAAAATCGTATCGTTTGCATGTATGCGATATACATGTAGACTTGTAGCAATAAGACTGTTGATACGGTATATGGTTGAAGGCCATGTTGTGGTCGAATTATTAAATGAATTGTCGGCTGCATGATCCGATTGTGTGTTAACATCTGCGAACTGGAAATACATCAATCCAATTTTGCTGCTGTGGCTGATGAGAGATTGAGAGATTAGTTCTGGATAGGAATTTGAGTAAGAGTTGGGCATGTGATCTGGAACGTTCATGAGATTGGTAACTTTGCAACTGGAAGTAAGGAGCGGATCCACGTAAATAGCTGTATTGATCAAATGAAAGGTGGTATCCAAATTCACTCAAGTTGGTTGTCAGTAGTGTTTTGAAGAGTTGGGTTCCAACTGTAATAAGCAATTATGACTCTCTGTGTGATAATTGACTAAACGTTGTCGTATACTGTGAGAACGTGATGGAGTACCTCGAGTTCGTCCTGTTCATGTGCAAGTGGATTGCATAGATCAAGCAATTTGAGTGTCTGTTGTGGCACTCGTATATTTAGATGGAGATTTTCAAAATTTTATGTATGTAAATATTTGCTTAAAGCACATTAAATGTTTGGAAAAATATATCAAGAATTTCAATTAAATCGTTTGCACATACAAGGGCCATTTTCTAGTTTCCTTCACGCAAAATCTGACTGTAATTGCAACAAACTTATATGTGAAGTAGGGGAATGCAATAAAATTTAATGGAGTGCTAATTCTTCATCACCACTCTTATTTGTTAATCAAGCAGTTAAAAAAAACTGCAAATATTTGGCACAAATCAGTTCACATAAAATTATCAAAAGTGTCACCCAAATTGGACAACGTATCATCGCAATGACTATCCAAGCAATCAAGTTTGACACTCAAGTTGTGCTGTGCATCTTTCACTAACTGGATCCACATTTGAAAAGAAAAAACAATGTGCTTTCTCAATTTTCCTTTAGCCAGATTAACAGTGTGAAAGTGATCCAAGACATTGTCTTTAGATTTAACCAGAGATGCTTTGAATAGTGATCAATCAGAGAAAGGACCTCGTATTTCATATTTTCAAGAACATAAGGATCAATGTTCATTACTGTGGGCTGTGGCTAACGATATGATTTTCATTTTTTGAAAGCCTGGAATCCAAATGTAAAGACTTAATTTGCCCTAGCAGTTCACATTAAATCTATATGTAAACGAAATTGTCACTATCTCCGAGAAAAGATTAATTGTTGCAGTTGAATGAGAACAAAAGAGAGGGTGACGGCATTAGATAAGGCTGTAAATGCTTCTGATTATAAGAAAGCTATTACAATTAGTAAGATACAAATACATCAGGCTGATACACAAACACAGGCAGCAGCACTAAGACTACAATTCAATCAATATTTATAGTGTTGCTCATACGTTTTCCATTGTTTTTGTTTATTTACAATGTGTATTATAAAAATATCAAAATATAATCTTTTAAATTGAACATAAAATTCTGGTTATATGCCAATGAAATACCTTTAACTAAAAATTACCTATCAGATAAGCAATCCTAAAAAAACTTAGTTTCGATTAAAATAAAATGTTTAATGTTGTTCTTCTGCTTCATTACAATATTTACTGGTACTAATTTTTAACTGCGAGGCTACATTATTATTTTAGAGGGACTGAATTGAATAATAAAGTATTGCACAGTTGTAAAATAATATTGCATGCTACCAATCCACATTTTTGAAATTGTCCGCATTATTCCATCGTGTTATATGGCTACATCGATATCTAATTGTAGGACATAGTTCTCTAACTTTAATTATGCTACCATCTCATTCAAATCACAATAATTAAAATTTTTGTGGAAATCTCGAAAACAAAAAATTCTTTTGGAATGTAATGTTGTAATTAGTTTTTACTCAGGAAGAACTTCAGCACCCTGCTGATTAACCAGTGTCATTATTTTGGCACGCTAATTTTGGATTAAAACTATTGCTGCATGATAAATAATTAGTACCCATGGAAATATAATATCACATTTCAGATGCAAAATAAGCAAACCAATAAGCACAGGGCCACTTTATAAAATGTATCATATATGATACGTTTTGTCTCTGGAGGTTAAATTACTTGCTCGTGATAATGCATAAAAGTAGATACATGTACCTACATACGACACCTGATTACAAACAGAAATAATTTATAACATGACAGTAGAAACTTTACTCTCTCTTTATCTTGCATCTTCGCCTCTCGCCAACAATTTACCTCGAATGGATGGTGGTGAGCTAACGAGGTACTACATTGATCAAACTGCACACAAAAAAGTTTAATGTAATTGTATGTTTAGTTTCTACATTGATGCACTCATATCATATTTGTATTGTAGTTTACTTTTAGAATCCAGCAACTAATCATTAGAAATCAGCATTTTTACGAACTTCGGAATGTGAATTTGTGAATTTGCATTATTTATAGTTAAATATAGTTACTGGTAGTGTTTTGGAGGGAGATGTGCTTTGCAAGTGGCGGATACGCTAGCTATGAAAATCCGCATCTATTATAAATGATGGAATTCCTAGTACTTTCTGAAAAATACAACGATGCAATTTTTAAAAATCTGCACAGCCAGTGAACCCAATTAGCTCTATTGTTTATATTGTGTGAACACTACATTTAAGAGTCAAAGCAATATATTTGCTAAAAGTTACAATTAATCTACAAACTAAATATGAAATATATAATAATAATAAATGTGTTTGTGTGTTTGTGTGTGTCTATGTATTAGAGCCCGACGCCGATAAGAAAGTTCAACGGTGGCGGCACTGGCGGCGTATACCACGTATGCTAAAAATGATTAAATTTGATTAAAAAATTGCCTGAACAAGCTTATACCGTGTCTTACAGGCCCACTAACCGAGTGCACATGCATGAAGCTACAGTTACGGTGTGTATATAGTCCTATATAAACCTAACATTTTTGTGTATATCAATTTTTTCACTCAGTCACGTAACTTTCATAACATTCTGTTATGAAAAGTCCTACTTAAATTAAATCACAATATGAACGTTGTATGCAGTAGAAATCATCAGCGGTGGTGGCTCCGTCAACGTGACGTCGGGCTCTACTCTGTATGTGGTGAGCTCAGTGTACAAAATCAGTAAATGTGTTTAGCATGTTTGTGTCTCTGATTGTATTTTGTCGATGTAAAAGTGCACATTTTAATTTTTTTCTAATTTTTTTGTATTTTTTTCTACGCTAGTCTCATTTTCTAAATCATTCCAAATATTAGGGGTTGCTCAATGAAAACTAGCATATGAAATACTGCTACAAATAAATTTACGTGATCTAGTATTTACTTTTAAGTAATTATCAAGAAAAGAAATTGATTGTCGGCCATAGTTATACTTAAATAAAATGAAATTCTACTTGATATAGCGGGATAATATATTATACTTTCGTCTGTATTCACTAACATGATAATGCTTACGTGCAAAATTTAATGTTTTTAATGACCAATTAAAAGTTTTTGATAATAAATAGCGGCTTTTTGTATTAAAATTTGTAAATAAAAATGAACAATAATGTAGTTGCGATAAGTAAAATTGAAATAGCTAAATGTGATAATCTGACCCTAAATTTCTGAAGTGATATAAGTATCTAACGCCATTTTATGTATCTTTTTAAGAGAAATTTATCGAATTTTAAATCTAGTCAATATCAACACCTAAATATGTAAAATGATCACTTTGTTTTATCAGAACACTGTTTACAATTATTAAGAGTCAAAGCAATGTGTATGTGTGTCTATGTGTGTGATGAGCTCAGTGCAAAATACCAATAAATATGTTTAGCATGTTTGTGTCTCCGATTGTATTTTGTCAATAATAATAATAATAATAACAATCACAATGGGCCCTAGTGGCCAAGGGGTAAAAGGCTACACTGGGACCAAGAGGACCCGGGTTCGAGCCCACCCTCTACCTTCAATGAAAGTGCAACAAAAAGAAAAGGCCCTCAGTCCCCGGCAGGCCTTAAATAGTCAGAGAGTACGAAGAATCTCCAGTCAACAGACGGAGTCCACAATCGGGAGTGTGGACTCAAGAAGTGGCAGTATAGGATCCACACAGACCAATGGACAACGGCACAAGTGGACAGATGAGCAGAACNAGTAGACATTTCTAAGCTGGAAATTGCCTCAAAAATCCAAATCTGCCCTTAGATTTGTCCTACGAGCATTCTAAATTCAATTGACCTTTTGACCTAAAGTTTGACCTTGAANAGATGAGCAGAACAGAATAGCATTGGAGTGTGTCAGAAGAAGCAGACCAGATAAGAGGGGTTATAGGAAGAGAATGTTGGAATAATGGAAAAAAGAAGAAACATGATTAGAAGTTACAGAGCAAATGCTTGCAGGTCAGGTCAGAAAGTTGAAACTGGATGAGAATAGGGGAAAAAGAAGAGCTGAAGAACATAAAGTGGCAGATCTAGTAGCAGAAGTAGTATTAGAAACAGCAGAAACCACAGCTGGGTCATTCCACCTCAAATCACCCAAAAAAAATATAATTTGTAACACTTACCCCTTCAATTTTGATGAAATTTGTTACATAGGTTGATTTCGGTGAGAAAAGATGATTTTCCAAGTTTCAATTCAATTGGACCAGCGGTTCTCGAGTTATGGCCCACCAAAATTTGGGAAAATTACCTACATTTGACATGGCGTCTAATTTTTGGCCTTCCATAGCTCAGCTACTAATGGTCCAATCTTCATGAAGTAGACATTTCTAAGCTGGAAATTGCCTCAAAAATCCAAATCTGCCCTTAGATTTGTCCTACGAGCATTCTAAATTCAATTGACCTTTTGACCTAAAGTTTGACCTTGAATTTGACCTCGATAAACATGTGACCTTGACCTAATTTTTTTTAAAATTAAGGCCCAACATCTTATATGCAATATATCAAAAAAATTGGAGATGGAAAATTTTTAGTTTTGCATTAATAATAAATCAAAGTTACATTACTCACCCATATTCTTCTAAAAATCAACATTAATCCAAAAAATGAGTTAAAGTTCAGAAGTTGACAGTCCACTTCTTCCAAACTTTTGAAATTTCTGAATGGCATTCCTTTGAAATATTGTATTGTCGACTAGATGAAGATGTCAATGATGGTGTATCAATAACACATAAGATGTCATCTTCCATAATCCAGCAATTGTCTTTACGATTAGGCCAAAAAAAATTTTTTGTTGGTCCATTGGGATGCATAAAGTTAATTTTGAAGTCACCAAATTCCTCTGATGTATCTTCCACCATGCCAATCCATGGCTTTTTATCATATAAACAACAAACAAAGCACTGTTTTTGAATGTTCAATTGGATTGACTCGATTTCAGAGGAATCAGATGTAGACGGTGAGACTAATTTTGGACTATCTGACTGTTCACTTAATTTGTATGCCATCAGATTATTTGAATTTTGCACTGGCACAAATTTGTGGAATTTTTGTGTGCCCTTAATTGTTTTTGAGGTTTTAAAGCGTTCCTCTAATTTCAGTTTACTCTCATCTTTTTGACTGGGTGTCACATTAAAAAATTTAATTTTAGCAATGTTATCGCTGCAAAATTTGAACATTTCCTCAACAGTTAAAATTTGATCATTATATGGGCGTTTGAGACTTGCATCAGCAACAAGCCTCTTAACAGTCCCGCCAATTCCATCACATGCACTTTTGCCATGTGAGGTGGCAAAAAAGTTCCACTCTCCGTNTGAAGAACATAAAGTGGCAGATCTAGTAGCAGAAGTAGTATTAGAAACAGCAGAAACCACAGCTGGGTCATTCCACCTCAAATCACCCAAAAAAAATATAATTTGTAACACTTACCCCTTCAATTTTGATGAAATTTGTTACATAGGTTGATTTCGGTGAGAAAAGATGATTTTCCAAGTTTCAATTCAATTGGACCAGCGGTTCTCGAGTTATGGCCCACCAAAATTTGGGAAAATTACCTACATTTGACATGGCGTCTAATTTTTGGCCTTCCATAGCTCAGCTACTAATGGTCCAATCTTCATGAAGTAGACATTTCTAAGCTGGAAATTGCCTCANACTTTTGCCATGTGAGGTGGCAAAAAAGTTCCACTCTCCGTTGATTCCAAATTCTTCGCGATGGTAACACAAGTTTAAAAAATTGTTACAATTTATATACTGCTGTGCGCATCCATCTGTAAAGTAGTGGATCTTTTTCATACCAACAAATTCTTCTTTTGAATATTCAATTACTACTTTTAAAAAGGTATGGACAGTAATTGTCAAATGATCTTTAGTGTCACTCAATACACATATACTTTGGTGGTCTAATGTTCCATCCTCAAGTCTTCTATAGGTGACAAAAGGGTGGAGAGTCGCTTGTTTGTTTTCCCAGTGAAAACTGGATCTCGTCCTGTACTACATATGAGTAGTTTTCGGCGAAGTCTCCTTGTAACACAATTTCTTCCATGGGCTTTAAGGTCTCTTTTAGCCTTTTCATATACTTTGATTGAGATTTAGCTGTAAAGCTGTGGCGAGTTAGTTTTGAAATTTGATTTGCCAAAGTTTCAATAAATTCCGTCTTATTTGATGTTATGGTTGCTAATGTTGTTCTGTTGGTACTGATCCATTGTCTATACGTAATCTCATCCACCTCCTCTAATTCCTCACATTGGTTCAGATAATCTATAAGAGCATTGCGCCCAGGACACTCCTTACAGTATCCCATCATGCACTGCTCACTTTCATTTGAACAAACACAAAGCTTCATCAGATCATGAACATCGGATTTGAGACAGGATTCAGCCATGACCTTTGGATTTTGGTGATATTTGCAGACACAAACAGAATGGGTTCCCGAAGCTCCAGCCAATACGCACCATTTTGGTCTGAGGTGAGCAAATGATGAAAATCCTAACTTTATATCCTTATTTTCATCCTTAGATTTCCAGAGAGCATACAGCTCTCTCAAATTTAAAAGAACTAAACACTTTTGATGTTTAACCTTATTTCCGTCACTGTCTCTTACTGTCACTGTTTCTTTTTTTCCAGGGCACATACGACTATATTCATCATTTTGATAAAATAATCGAACATTTTGTTTTAATTCCTCTGAAATTTGTTTCCCTTTGTTTTTATCACAAAGTCCTAAAATACCCTTTTCCTTTTTAACAGCCCTACTTTTCTTGACAAGATAATTTGTCGCTCCAAATTCTTCCATTGTTCTTTCAATAGTAAAAGGAGATATTGTCAAAATTTGAACCTTTTCTTGATACGACTTCGTACTACTATACTTTGTCTTTAGATCCGACATCATTTGCTGATATAACTTCAAGTCCTTAGACTCCATATCCTCATCAGAACTACTGAGTGGAACATCATATGATTCTTCCAACTTTCTTTTGAGCTTCTTCGTTGCTGATTTAAGTTTTTGTTTTCCTTTGGCCTTTTTAGTGTGGGGTGGCAGTGTACCAGTCCTCACTGGTGTCTCATCTAAAGTTTGTAATGTTGAATTCAGATCAAAATAAGCTTCCTTTTCAGGAGAACTCTCACAATTTTCAACTGCATGCATATCCATTGATTCAATGTCATCTAAAGTTCCACTACAAGTTGGCACAGGATCGACTTCACTCTTATTTCCTTCAATTTGCAATCTACAGTCAACACACAATTTTTGTCCTGGAACATTTGCAGGGCTATATTTATCATACATTTTCAAGCTGAAAACTCGCAAAGATTTTGTCCTTGTGTCATGATTATTGAAGGGATTGCAGCAATTTATCTGATCATGAGAATACCTTGTCAAAAATTCCATTTGATGATGTGAACAAACGGTTTTGATTTTACATTCCTCTAATCCAGAGCGCAAAGCAAGTAGTCTTTTTTGTTCCTTTTCTGGCTTCAATATTGATGTTCGCTTCGTAAACTTCGACTGGTGACATTGGTTATCATCTTTATACAAGTCACAGTTATTCCTGTAAACATAAAATGACAAATATGAGCATAATAGGCTACTAAATATCAGAATTCAAGAACTAACAAATCAACATGTAAATTTATATCATCATATACCATATCAGGAAAAGATGCAGTGAAGACATTTTTGATATAAAAGAATGAAAATGGTTTTACATAGCTTTCAAAAATTCGGTAAAAATCGTCTTTCATTCAGATTTAAATTGTTATAACGAAAAATATTAATCAAGTTACAAGTATGAAAATTATAATAATTTGTACTTACATTTTCAAAATTGAAGTATCCAACACAAATTAATTAACCATAATAGGATGTCCAGAAAAGAGCTTTTACATCCAATATAACTGAATGCATCTATGTGTATGAAATATCTAAATCCTGTTAGCTTCTAAATAGCACAAAGGTGTTGAAATATGCTAATCTATCAAAATATTACATCACAAATAAAATGTATCATTTCTAAGAAATGCTCAAGTAAATGCACTAACTAAACAAATATAAATATTATCACTGACTCATTGAGATAAGATAGCAGGAGATTGAATTCATCAAGATTTATTGTAAACATCGAAGGGGATATCCTGTACTTAAATAGTTGATAATAAATCATGAACAACTTAATTAAGTCAAATTCATGAAATATTAGATAAATGCTCTTATTTGTTTTTAATATTACGGAAAAACTAAAAATTTTCCATCTCCAATTTTTTGATATATTGCATATAAGATTTTGGGCCTTAATTTAAAAAATAATTAGGTAAAGGTCACATGTTTATCGAGGTTAAATTCAAGGTCAAACTTTAGGTCAAAAGGTCAATTGAATTTAGAATGCTCGTAGGACAAATCTAAGGGCAGATTTGGATTCCTGAGGCAATTTCCAGCTTAGAAATGTCTACTTCATGAAGATTGGACCATTAGTAGCTAAGCTATGGAAGGCCAAAAATTAGACACCATGTGTCAAATGTAGGTACCCAAGTAGCAATTTTTCGCGCTAAACGCGCGATATTTTGCGTCATTTTGGCGGTATTATAGCGGTCTTTTCGCGCGACAAACGCGCGATTTTGGTACNAAAAATTAGGTCAAGGTCACATGTTTATTGAGGTCAAATTCAAGGTCAAAGGTCCATTGAATTTAGAATGCTCGTAGGACAAATCTAAGGGCAGATTTGGATTCCTGAGGCAATTTCCAGCTTAGAAATGTCTACTTCATGAAGATTGGACCATTAGTAGCTGAGCTATGGAAGGCCAAAAATTAGACGCCGCATCAAATGTAGGTAATTTTCCCAAATTTTGGTGGGCCATAACTCGAGAACCGCCTGTCCAATTGAGTTGAAACTTGGAAAATCATCTTTTCTCACCAAAATCAACCTATGTACCAAATTTCATCAAAATCGAAGGGGTAAGTGTTACACCCATTGGGTGATTTGAGGTGGAATGACCCCAGTATAATCAATAAAGCTTCTTGATCTGATTAGGTAAAATTTAGCCTCTTCTTCATTCATTGATAATTGTGTTGAAAAGAATAAAGCATTATTATGCAGATACCACTCCCTCATTTCAACTGGTATGCAGTTCCATAAAAACTGGGAAGCATTATCTTTTTTGCTCAGAACAAATATTAAAGACTTGGCCACATATAAGGGTACTCATAATCAAAGTTATTTGTGCCCAATCTATAATGAAATTACTGTTTTTTCGAATTTCGACTAATATTCCTATTACTTCATTAAATTGTGAATGAAGCATTTATCAAATAAAAAATCTAACAGTGCGAATAGATTCAGAAGGTTTGAAAATAGGTATAAACTGCTGTTTTAGAACAAAAATCAACTTATAAAGCTTTTATAAAAATGAATTTCTTTAAACCAGCTTCCACGAACTGTCACATTAAGTAAAAATTAAAATCAATAGCTCACAAATCAGCCTAGCAAGGGAAAAAACGCATTTATAACTAATTTTAAACCCCTACAATTCAAATATGAAATCATTTTTGGAGTTAAAACAATATTGAAATCTATCAGACAAAATTGCTGTTTTCTTCATAAATTCATTCTCTTATAATCTTATGTCATCAAAATGCAAAGCAAGGATTACTCAAATCAAAAATCTAATATTGCCAATAGATTCAGAAGGTTTGAAAATAGGTATAATCTGCAGTTTTTCAACAAAAGTCAACTTATGAAGCTTTTATAAAAATGAATTTCTTTAAACCAGCTTCCACGAACTGTCACATTAAGTAAAAATTGAAATCAATAGCTCACAAATAGGCTTAGTAAGGGAAAAAATACATTTATAACTAATTTTAAACCCCTACAATTCAGATATGAAATCATTTTAGGAATTAAAACAATATTGAAATAGCAATTTATAAATCTATATGACGAAATTCCCATTTTTATGAAATTAACAAACATTTCATAAATGTTCAAGGCAAACTCTCATAAAATTGAAATGCTAACACCAGAAATGAAATCACTAGTCTTGAATTTATGTAGAAACATCAAGATTTGAAGACATATGGTAACTATTGCTCAGTTCATCAGGCAAGATAATTGTTAGTGCAACATTCTCTTCAATAAATGTTGAGTTCCTAACGTGTTTGACTCTTAAGGAAACAATTGTTTTAGGCCTCACTTCATTCAATATGACATTACACCATATTGCAGTTGGTGGCTCCATCAATAAATATTTGTTGTATTCCTAGATTATCAAAAATATTTTCCATACTTAAGTAAAATTACTTTTGATATTTCACAAATTGCCTTAAAATCTGACAGTAAAATAGAAAGTAATCCATCTTTCCCTTTTGTGATATAAGAATAGATTTTCTTAGGCAACATCACAGCTCCCCAAATGCTATGCTAGCTCGGGCTGCTTTTGTTGTCTAAATTAGTGTAAGAAATATTTTTATAATAATCCATATTGCCAAATTCAATTTCATACTGTGTGTCCCATGTCACTAGAGAAAGTAAATGGTAACGAAAACAACAACATATATTGAAACAAACTCACATTCATATATTATATCCAATATAAAGTGGGATTATGTATAATGCTCAAAGTGACCCCCATCAAGTTCTAGAAGCCATTGCAATCGGTCCAGAAAACTGTTGTTAGCATTCTCCACATCATTTAACGTTATTAACTGTGTTGCATTTATTACTCTCTGCTCCAGCTCATCTCAACTTCTCGGATTGCCAGTGCTAAAGATGAGCTGTTTGAGATTACCCCAATACCAATTATTACCAATGCAAATAAGCTCCACTCACAAAAATTTCTCACTAAAATAAGCAAAATGATTTATTGTCTGTAATTGTATCGGGATGGTTTTCTGCGACGTACTTGTTATCTGTAACAATTTGTCATCAATGGATAAAACCTGCGCCCCAGCAAACATTTCATTATTTGTGAGAGGCTTGACAATAATCACCTCACCAATGGATGTATCAAGAATATTTCTTGATGCCTCTTCACTTTTTAAAAAGGAAACAAAATGAGGCCAGCATCAATCTCTCTAAAAATACACTAGCATATAAATAAATGAAATAAAACTTATGCAAAGAGTACCATTCAGTCATACTTTACATCTACCCTCTTTAATTGCTCATTAAAGCCCTTTGATATAATCTTCTCACCGCCTTTGATGATGTGTATTATTTTTGCATGCACCCTTAGTCAAAAGCATACAATGGCTCTGCCCTCTGTTTTTGCTCCAGTAGAAGATCTGACAACAAGGCAAACTCCAATGTTAACACCACTTCTGTAACTTGATTACTACTGCAATGGTTTATTGCAACAACATTCATTCTACTACAAGATATAATGAAAGCTTCTTGAAAAATTCTTGAATTTACAATAAATAATATATATATATATATATACAAAATTCACGCACAATTTGAATTGAATTTTTTGAATATAATGAACATATATTTGTAACCAACAAATAAACATAAAATAAGCAAAATGAAGCGGGTTTGTTGTATAAACATCATAAAAAATGTTCAAATGTGTCTCCATTATT